>JAPKLW010000072.1:296528-314582 GCA_026898455.1 Plectranthus barbatus
TGTTTCACTACGAAGAGGAATTAAAATTGGGAATTAATCGATTCATTTATACATGTCATACTTGATAGGTAGATATCCCTAGAATCTGTGCTCCTCTTATTTGAATCCAAAAGCCTTTTAATTTCCTGTTTAATTTTCATTAGCAAGTATTGCGATTTTCAAAACAACCAAATCTTTTTAATTGATTTTCCTGACCAGTATTTTGAGAACTTATGATTTAGTACTTAAGGTTTTTCGTTGCTTCATTCCCCTGGGTCGATAACTTTAGGGTTTACAAATTTATTTGCCACTATTTCTATAATTAAACTGTAGAAATTATAGTGATCACTGACCAACAGAGAAATCAAGCAAATCCTGGAAAACTCTGTGATTTCCAGGAAGGATTGGGCCACTCGCTTGGATGATGCTCTTTGGGCATACAGGACAGCTTTCAAGACTCCGATTGGTATGTCACCGTACCAGTTGCTCTGTGGGAAGTCTTGCCACTTACCAGTGGAATTAGAGCATAGAGCCTTCTGGGCAGTGAAGAAGATTAATAGGGATCTGAAGACTGCAACTGAGCAGAGGTGTCTCCAGCTAACTAAGCTTGAAGAATTTCGGACTGAGGCTTACGAGAGTTCGAGGCTGTACAAAGAGCGCGCCAAGATATTCCATGACCAGCGCATTCGCAGCCGCAACTTCACTACAGGATATCAGGTACTTGTTTTTAATTCTCGTCTCCGTTTGTTCCCTGGTAAACTTAAGTCTAGATGGACTGGCTCGTATCTGATTCAAAAAGTTAATTCTAATGGCAATCAAGATTTACTTGGGTCTGATGGCACGAAAGTTGCTGTTAATGGCGTTAGAGTCAAAACATTTGTCAAATCTGAGTCTGTGTCATTTGTATGCGAGCTCCACCTAGCTGATCCTTAGGATATGCACTGTTGTGTCTAGCTACAGACATTAAATAAAGCGCTTGTTGGGAGGCAACTCAACCTTTATTTGCTTTTATTTGTATTGTCTTGGTCGTCTTTGGTGTTTTTCTACCCCATTTTCCAAAGTTTACGTTCTCTTTTGGTTGTTGAGTTCATTGCGTGCAGGAAGGGAGTTCGAAATGCGAGGAATTGCTGGAAAACGCAAAATCGGCGACCCGCCACACACTCGGCGATCGCCGTACGTGAATTGTGGGTCGCCAAGTTCGTCGTAAAAAATATTTAGGTTCGAAGCAAATTCGGCGACCAGAAATGAAATCGGCGATCGCCGATTTTGTTGGTTGGGTCGCCAAGTTTGCGAATTTTTTATTTTGGCTTCGGCACACAAACGGCGACCCGTTAACATTTTCGGTGATCGCCGAGTTTGTAAATGGATCGCCAAATCCGCAATTTCCCGACTTTTGTTTTGGCAAAATTTCGACGACCCAAATGCATTTTCGGTGATCGACGAACTGGTTATGGGTCACCATTTTTGCAAATTCACGGTTTTTTTTAAAAAATCTGAAACCTTCCCTCCTCCCTCCTCACTTTCCCCTCTTATCTTTCAAAACACACACGAAACCCACAAAACTCTCTCTACAATTCCTCCCACCACACACAAAATCTCACCAATTCCTCTCGGATAATTCTTACCCAATCTATTGGGACGAGGTTTATCGATTTAGTATTCCTAGTTTCATCAAAGTTAGTGAAAATCCCAAATCTCTAGGGTTCTTTGTTCTTCTTCCATACTTTCTTCAAATTCAAGGTAAATCTTCGTACTCCCTTTTATTTACTCGACGTTTTGTTTAGTATTTCTTATTTCATTGCATTCATAATGTTTAATTTCGGTTTTTAATCCCGAATTTGATGAAATAATTGTTAATTTTCTTGGGGATGATGTTGAATTGACTACTTGTTATCCAAATTCGATTATTATGTTTATGGGTTGGTCAATTTAGCATATTTAAATTTTAAGTGTTAATTTGGGGTTCAAAATTTTCAATGTGTTTATAGTTATTTTAGGGAGTTGAGTTTGAGGAACTTTAGTATTGAGGTCCATGAATTGAATTATGCATAGTATATGTTCCTCCAATTATATTAGAACTGTTAAATACATGCATTAGTTGAGTCATTGTCTTTCTTCTTGCATTTAGGATAGGGTTACTTGAAGCTAGGGGATATGTGATTTGTGGTGAGGTTATGTGGGTAATATTTTGGCTATTGATTAGAGTAGAGAATGATGTTGAGAATGGAATAGTGTTGGTGAGCTAATAATTAGTTGAATTTCGGGGATGTATCTTTGTTGTAAGTTTAGTTTACTTTGCATGTCTTCTTTCATTTACTGGTTTTGACATATAATTTTGTTATGTAGGATCTAGATGGCACCTCGACGTAGACTTGAGCTAACTAGGCCGGATGCATATGGAATCCAACTCCGGGGGTTGGAATTACATGAGAAATTCAAAGCTTTGGTCGAGAAAGGGGTTGAAGGAACCCGGTATGCCGATGTTGAAGCTCTCCAAACGCTGGGATTGTATGATAATGTCAAGGAGCTATTCTCGAACATTGGTTGGGGCCCCATTCTGGATCTCGATGCCCCAACCTACAAGCGTTGTACTCTGGAGATTCTGACCACCTTTGAGCTCACCACTACGGGCCGGAACACACCGACGGGGGCTACCTTCAGGGCCCTTGATGAAGACCGCACCATCACTACCAAGCAGATCAACAGGGCATTTAGGGTCCCCGACATTGGAGTATACACCAAGCCTCGAGGGTTTGACGCGAAGGTCTTCTGGCCCAACATCTGCGCTGACGGCAGTCCGGGATGGGAATCCGAGCGTTGCAAGGCATCCATGATCCGGAACCCTATCTTTCGGATTATTCAGCGCATTTTGACACACACCCTGTTTGCCAGAAAGGACAACAGCTCCATGCCGGAAGTGGAGCTCATGGTGATGTTCTGCATGCTACATAGTCAGGCTTTGAATTTTGCCCAGCTTTTTCTACTATAGTCTAGCCGGGCAGCCTCCGCCAGTCGCGGACCGATTTGCATCAGGGGGCTATGGAATCACATTCTATTTTTGATGGGGATTGCCCCTGGGCGACATCAGGCCGAACCACTGACAAAGCTTACCATACAGAAATTGGTCGACCTCAGATTTATTCAGACCGGTCATCCGCCCTACCTCCTCTGCCAGCATAGACCGCCCTTCTTCCCACTGCCAAATCCTAAGCTCACTAACGTAGGGATTCGCCGCTACCGCAAAAATTGGAAGTTGGATACACTGGCCCACTTGGAGGCAATTCAGGCCGCAGAGGACGTTATGGCGAGACATCCTCATCTCCATACTGACGAGGGATCACATGAGGAGGATGGAGGCACAAATGAGCATGAGGAGGATGCGGGCGGAGATGAGCATGAGACTGACCGGGAGCAGCCCGACGAGCAGCCGCACCTCCTTGAGCAAGGGGGCACTACCCGGAGGAGCCAGGGCGAATCCTCCACTTCCTATGAGCATCGCACACATCGTGTGGCGTTCAAGGAGCGACTGAGCCGCTTGGAGCAGCAATGGGGAGATTGGAACACCCAGCTGCAGGCCTTATCTGCCACTCAGACTACTTATGATACCGAGCCCCCCTCTTTTGAGGAGGAGCAGCGGCAGGAGTGGTCAGCCCGGAGATCCTTTGAGAATACCCAGTGCAAGGAGTGGGCGGCACAACAGTGCCATTTTGAGCCGGAGCGGGAGCAGTGGCGGCGCTAGCAGGAAGCAGAAGAGCAGATGCGCCAGTTTATGAGTCGCTTCCCACAGTATTGGCGACCACCGCAGTGAGATTACATCGAGGTTTCACATACATCTCCGTGATCTTTTTCCCACAAACTTATTCTTTCCTGTGTATCGAATAAGTTTGGGGGAGGAGGATGTGATCGGGCGATGTGTGTTTCTCCCTTCTCTATCTTCTCATATATCTCTAACTGCTTTTACTTGTATTTGATTTGAGATTGCATTTAATGTACTAATTTGTGAACCAGTAAACCGTTGTATTTGATTATGTTATTTATTTCTGTAACTGGAAACTCTATTATCTGATGGTATTGTAATGGGATCGAATTGGTGCTTGGTTGGTGTTTTATCTGCATTATTGATCAAGTTCATGATGATAATGTTTGCTTTCTCGTGAGACCTGTACTGATAACTTGCACATGAATTGATGAGGTGTAGACTCTTACAGAATTGATTTTGGCCTCTAGGACATGCTTATAACCTGTGAGAATTTGAGCCTGTGATTTGGTTGATTGAGGGAATGTCACTGTGAACTGTACCTCTATAACTTGCTCTGGTTTCTGTCTCAAAACTGCAATAGGAATGTCAAGAACTTAAATATGATCTTAGGCCATCATTTCATTAGCCTCATTAAACCCAAACACTAACCCACTACATTCTCCCTTGTTTAGCCCGTTGAGCCTGTATGCCTTTTCTTTCTTAAGCCGGATGATAGGAGGTGTGGATGGAAGTGTACGGGTATCTGTTGATGTTAGGAGGTGAATTTGTAGTAGTACATGAGTACATAGTCCAAAAGTCTTGAGTATGGACAATATATTTCAATTTTCTTAAAAAAAATATATATGTAAAGAAAAGTCCAATAAAATGCACAAAGTGTGCATAATGTCATTGTTGAGTTTATTAATGCACAAAGTGTGCACAGTGTCTTTGATGAGTTGAATCCTATTGAATTATACTTGTGGGATGCGTAGTCTTTTAGTTGCGTTGTGGTATACTGTATAAGTCAGTCAGTCAATGAGTCTGGTATGTGATAAGGAAAGTTATTATGTGAATGAAGTTATAAGGTTGAAGATGTTTAGTCACTTAGCCATATATTCCATACCTTCACCAATGTGCCTACATTAGAACCTAATATAAAGACCTTTTTTTATCATTGTTCTAGCATTTCCAAAGTCAGTAGAGAGTTTAGACGATGAGCAAGCCTATGGTATGGAAAGTGTACAGTTGGCAATTTGAGAGTATACACTAGCCTTTCTTACTATTCAAGTGAAATATGAGTGATTCACTATCTTGTGAGAAGTAGATTTTTAGAAGTCAAGATTGAAATTGTTTCGTTTGCATTGAATTGATGATTATTGCAGTATTGGTATGGGAATCACAACACCCTTTTTTTGTCTGAAACAATTGATGATAAATTAATGCACCCCTCGTGTTTATCTTTTTCTTTTAATTTTTTTCCTTATTGTTCAAGGACGAACAATAGTTTAAGTTTAGGGGGTTGATAAACACTCATTTTGTGCATTTTATTGATGTGAATCTGCTCACTGTTGACCATAGACTAGACCATTACGTGATATTTTCATGCATTATTCATATTCTTTAAGGAATTATTACGTTTGGGTTGGTTTTTGGTTGTTTATGCAGATTTCACGCACAATTGAGTTGTTTACAAGATTTGACCAAGTACCATGGGGCCAATTGATGCTAACTTACATCGGGAAAAGGAAGAAGTGAGAATAGATCGAAGAAAAAGCCGAATTTTTGTTCGTGACGGAATCGGCGACCCAAAATACGAAATCGGCAATTCCCAAAATTGCGTTTGGGTCGCCGATTTTGTAACTTTTCCCGTTTTGCTATGGTGCATTTTCGGCGACCCAAGGAGGCAAACCCTGATCGCCGATCGTGCTTTATGGGTTGCCGAACGGGTAAATTTGACGAATTTTTGGCCCAAATCCCATATCTTTCAAGATTTGAAGAAGATAAGTATAAATAGAGGCTTCCAAGACTCAAAAATGTTCCTTTGCCCTTATTTTTGAAATTCTAGAGCTAGAGAGAGCAGAACGGAGAAGAATTCAAAGAACGAAGACTGAAGACTTGAAATCGAAGACTACGGGTTTTGGGTTTTCATGTTTTCTATATTTTTTACTCTTTAGTTCTTTGTTTTTATGGAACTTAGCATGATTAGTTAAGTCTTTTGTGGATTCTAGGGTTTTGAAACTTGTTTAATAATTATTTCGTCGTTTATATGATTTGATTTTCCCTTTTCATCAATGTTTTAATTATATCTGAGCTTTTCTTTAATTACGAGATACTGGCCATTGATTGTAATTCGAATTGATAATTTTTGAACCGAGAGGTCTAGGTTATCAATTAATACGCATATTATTAAATTTAATTGGTCAATTATCCGAGAGGATTATGAACTATTGAAGGGTTTTAAAAATCTAAGGTTTTTATCAAGAGTAAAAGTCCTCCTACGCATCCGAGAGGAGTCATTAGGTCTTTTATTTCCATGTTATGGTTTAGAGTCCGAGAGGGCCGCCTGATAACATTTATGAGATTAACTCTTATTTTTGGAAATTAAAATTGAATTAGGTTATATAAATGATTGTTTGATTGTTCTTCAAAGTGGATTACCCTGGAATCCTAGTTTCTCTTATTTTCTAAACTCAAATAATTCAGTTATCTATTTTATTATTGTCTTTCAATATTGCCTAGCTTAAATAAACAAAACTCTTTTACCGATGTGTCTAGATAGTAGTAAGATATCTGTGTTTTAGTGTTTGATTATATTTCGAATTTGCAATCTTCGAGATCGATAAATTATTACTTGCCCTCTGTAGTGGTCTGTACACTTGCAGTTTTAGCGTGTTGCAAAATACGCTATCAAGTTTTTGGATTAACCTTCTGGAGAAGCGAGGAAGCCTGGGCAAATGAATGGATTGCCCGGACGGAAAGAAGGCAAATGTTAGAACAATCCATTAGACAATGAATGCTGGCCATACGGGCTTACATAGCCTACACAGAAGACAACAGCCAATTTGGACAAAACGAACACAGACTTCCTCCGTGCAATTATCAGTTCGTGTCCGAGCCTCCTAGCTTGATCATCCCAGCCTCTCAGGTACCATCTGTTGAACTAAACTATGATTCATTTCACAATCTCATGGACAACAGAAGATATAAAGTGGAAGAGATCAATCAACAGTTGTGTACAATTGAGATGGAAGCTGAACAACTCAAAGAAGATCTTGCT
Source organism: Plectranthus barbatus (assembly GCA_026898455.1). Taxonomy (NCBI): domain Eukaryota; kingdom Viridiplantae; phylum Streptophyta; class Magnoliopsida; order Lamiales; family Lamiaceae; genus Plectranthus; species Plectranthus barbatus. The sequence goes on from JAPKLW010000072.1 coordinate 303,524, forward strand.
AGCGCACAAGGTGATTTGGCTGATACGGAGGGAGACTATAAGGCTATGGAGCAAGCCCTGACTCTGTCTGCTCAGATTATAGCTGAACATAATGCTAATAGATTCACTCAGTTGATCCGCACAATCCAATCTGGTGGTCGAAGATTGGGTTATCTTGCTAAGCTTATGCAGATAAGAAATGAGGTGATAGGGAAAATAGAAGCCATGCGCCAACACGATGAACAGAGAAAGTTGTATGAAGAAGAACTTCAGCGCAGAGCCGAAGAAAAAGCTCGCTTGATTCAGGAAGCGGAGCTGAAGAAGAAAAGCTTAGAGCTGCTGCTGCTGAATTAGCAAGGTTGGAGGAAGAGAGGAACAGGCTTCTTGATGTTGTGTCCAATGCACCTGAATCATCAAGACAAGTATATGGAAGTGATGCTGTGTCAGCCACCATGCTGAATCAGATAAACAACAACTCCCAAGATCAACTCGATACGTTTGCTATGAGGTTTGAACGGTGGCATGCTGAGTTTGAGGAGAATTTGTCTTCTGTCAAAGCTACTGTCTTGACCCTTCTTGACATCGACAGAAAAGGGGAGGAAGAAAGACAAAAAGACAAGGAAGCCGAAGAGAAGAGAAGCCAAGAGCAAAATGCTATTCTTGCACAAATCATGACCAAACTCTCTGGACCATCCTCTTCCAATCCTACGCCGCCATGAAGCTCTATTTTGCCTGTTCTTACTGCTTTTGCTTTAAAAAATTGAATATGGATGTTATGTTGACTTGTTTGTTGCTTTTGGTTTTTTTTATAATGATTTTATTATGAGAGTTTGAGTTGATAGACTATATTTCCAATTCAGGGGGAAGATTTCTTCCCTATGACAAAATTTAGGACTCGTATATTGAGTAGTGTCGTTGTAAACTCAGTATGCTATGCTTCATTTCTCTCTGTCTTTACAAGTGGTTTTGACAATATCAAAAAGGGGGAAATTGTTATAAACCAATGCTTAGGTTCCCTCTGGTCTTAATGTTTTGATATGTCAAAACCCACCTTAGTCAGTTTTTTAGAGTCTAGAGTTCTAAACTGTAATTCTTGTATAGGATCGATCGAGTTGTAATAGAACTTAGGTTGAAGACCGAGCAAAGGAGAATGCTCAAGAACTGACTACATGCACACCTGAAACTTGGTTTTCACCAAGTATAAGCCTTAACCGAAACTGAGTTGGAGCACTCAGTTTAAGGTTTACCATACTGACCAGGAGAAGTCAGTATAAGGGCTTCCTTGTACTGACTAGGAGAAGTTAGTATGAGGGTTTTCCATACTGATGAGGAGAAATCAGTACGAGGGCGTTTTCCATACTGACTGTGGACAACCAGTATGAGGGTTTACCATACTGACTATGGAAAGTCAGTATGAGGGCTAAAGCTATACTGACCTTGGGAAGTCAGTATAAGATCCTTTACCTTTAAAGCTCGAGCTATTCGAAAGATATAGAAGCTCAGTCAGACTTAGGCAAATACATGCCCAAGTGAAAGTCAGTACGAGGTTATCCAAACCTAGATCCCTCGGACTGAAAACTTAGTCTGACATAAAGTTAGTGTATGGTACACTAACGCAGCAGAGCAGAGCAGAAAGCAGACCTACAACATGGGCTACAATTGGACAATATCTTCCATGAGTCTAACATTTGGATTTATGTGTGTAACGGGCAGAAATTCAAAATGCCGAGAGAAAATCCTCTATAAAAAAGTCTGCCCCTCAACCTTAAACTGTTAAGAAATCTGTAGCAAAAATCTTAAAGTCTTCACACGACAAAGGGCATTTCTCTGCTAAACTCTCTGAGTTTCCGTGTTTCTTTACACGAGACTTGAGTCTTCGACTCAAGTTATACTCTGTGCTATCTTCTCCTAGCACGAGGCTGAAGCTTTTCTTTGGTGAATATATCTTTCCAAGATATATTCATTGTAGTAAGTTTCCTAGTCTGGGATTCTGATTCTCACGGGCATATGCCAACCACCCAAATTCTGGGAAGAACAGTAAACATCCAATCACCGCGAAGAAGGCCAGGGTGCTGTCCTCACTTCAACTTGAAGACTAAGTTCGCAAGGAGTTCCTAGGCGAGTGCCACAGCTGATCGAAGGACGGAGGCTCCGACGGGTTGTGTATAGATCGTAAGGAGGCTTGTACTAAGTGAATTATCCAGACCTTGGGTCTGAAGAGTGGATGTAGGATATTGAGATCCAAAACACTATAAATCTTGTGTGTTTTTTACTGGTTTACTTTTATTCCTGGTCTGTTTTCTGTTTCACAAACTGACTATTGAAACCTTTAATACTTGTCTGAGTATTGAAGTGTACTATGTGAAACTGACCTAACAAAGAACAGACCTAAGCTTAAGTCTTTTACACACTAAGGTGACTATACTCTGTTTATCCAAACAAGTGCAAGTGTTGTATTTATTGCTTCCGCTGCATATTCAAATCTTCCGATGCACGTAGTTGTACTCTGATTTTGGGATTAACCGATATGTTTCAGCATCACTAGCTACATCTCAAGCTATTTGGGTGCGAAGAGTCTTAGCCGATCTTGGTCACAAACAAGAGGAAGGAACCAAGCTATGTTGCGACAATAAATCTGCTATAGCAATGGCAAAGAACCCAGTTCATCACAGCCAAACTCGCCACATTGCTCTCAAACATCATTTCATTCGAGAAGCAATTGAAGAAGGTGAAATACAAATTGAGTACATTTGTTCGGAAGACCACATTTCTGACATTCTCACCAAAATGCTGCCAAGAGAGAGGTTCGAACAACTCCGAGCTGCACTTTGAATCCGACAATGATTAAGGGGGAATGTTGAAATGATTAATGTGTTGTCTTTGTTGTTACAATTTTATGTTGTTACATTGTTGTTACAATAACCTAATTAATTCGCATTATCCCTTGATTCCATTTATATTATGAGTCATTTAGTATTATAGTTAGTGGTCATTTATTTGAGTTAATCCTTTTTATATTTGTAACTCATAAACCAAATTATTATGAATGATTCAAATATACAAAATATTTTCTCTCCAGTTCTAGTGCTCCATCATAACTCTAGAAATAATAAAACCAACAAGTGCTCCATCATAAATCTAGAAATAATAAAACCAACAAGTGGTATGTAGCTTGTTTTATAAAGTTTAATTTATGTCTGTTCTCTTCTTTTAGGATTTAATCTTTTCTATTTTAAATATGTAAAGTAGGATTGAATCCATATTCTTCCAGTTCGCCCAGCTATAATATAATGCAAATTAAAATTTGTTTGAATTATACTTTCTTAATTCTTACTATGATATATGATCAGAAATCGATGCAGTAGGTAGCAGATTAGTGTTTGAAGAATTATAATTTGATTAATATTACATTATAGTAAACAAATAAATAAAAATCACAGCAAAAAGAATTATAATTTGAATAGTATTAAAAATACATAATTATAAAACTCAAACATCATTGCCTTCAACACATGCACACATATATATAATTATAAATAGGAGACGCGGGAGTTTATGGGGAAGTAAGAAGCTGGAATGGGGGGACGCGGCGGCAACTTCTTCTGCTTCCTCTTCGGCTTGTCGTCGTTGGAACTGATCACGTTCACATTCGTATTATCAGTCACTTGCGGAGATGCAAAGCAGCAAAAAACAGTTGTGAAGAAACTAGGCATTTTAATGAATGGATAAATAGATGGATTTTGTGTTTGATATTTGAATGAGAGAGAAAGAGAGAGTGGGGGTATTTATAATTAATTAAATAGGGGATAACTCAAGATTATTGAGCAAGGACAAGGTCGTGATTGGCTGGAGTATGTTACATCACTTCTATTGTGCAGAGAATGAAGATATACATGTATTATTGTAAAAATCTCCGTTTAGGACCCGTCTTGGAGTTAGACCACTCCTAACCAAACTGAACTACAAATTCTTAAATTTTTTAGTTTAGGCGATTTGACGAATAATTGGCGTCTATCTAGGTTAGGCGGTGATCCAGGCAGAGATAATTAAAATGTATATAATCTTTATTTTTATTTATTAATAAACTTATTGTTGAAATATTAAATGTAAAAAACTATCTTACCATTTAAATAACGCTTAGAAAAAGTACATTGTCATGTGCTGGCTTTTATTCAAGCGCTCGACTAGCGTCTATCAATTTTTACAACTAGGGATGAAAGTTTGAGGCGGCTTCTAAAATTTGGAAAGATTTACATTGGTGCAGTTGTATATCTTTGACTTATGAGGTTGATCAACGTTCGTGGTTTGACTGGCTGTTATACAATTTGGAGGGTAGATTTATAATCACGTGACTATCAAGTTTGTGAGAGTGATTGAATTATTATTAATCCTCACTAATTATTATTATTTAGGGATCAACTAATTTTGTCATTCTCAATATATATCTTTTAATTAAATTATAAACCTTAAAATCAATGAGATTGACTAAAAGAAAAGTAGGTTTAGAGTTAAAATGTTTTAATTTGAATAATCACACATAGATTGGCCCTTATTTTATTTTTTAGCTGCAATATCTATTTCTTTGTGCTTTTGTGATTATTTAATCAATGTAGTAAAAGATGGACAACAGGCCAAAAGAGACGGAGAGAGCAAGGGAAGGGAGGGATGAATTGAAAAAAGATTTTTTTTTTATTCTAATTTTTTAATTAAAATGGCATACTTTTATGAAAATATACAATTTTAAAATAAATGATGACTCAACATGAAATTAAAATTGTTATTAATGGAGGACAATTTCCTACCAAAATTAAATATTAAGATATATTTCCCCCAAAAAAATACTCCCTCTGTCCTGTTTGAATTGATACATTTCTTTTTGGCACGGGAATTAAGGATGTGAGGGTAAGTGGAATTAATATTTTATTAATGAGTGAAAAAATTGTCATTTTTAGAAATATAGCAATTCAGGCGGGACGTCCAATTTGGTAAGTGTAGCAGTTCGGGCGGGACGGAGGGAGTAAGTACTTAGATAAAACTTCTATTATTGGGATACTTTAGAATATATTAAAGTTTTTTTTTTCCCTGTATACGCTATAAGGAGATTCTTCGCTGGTCTCAAAAGGCATAACATGTCATAGAGCCCAATCAAGCTCACCTAAGATTGATTATGTAATCCACCAAATTTTTTACCTGACTTTTAGATAATTAATGACTAATCTTACAAACCAACACATGCATTCTCTAGAATATTTGTTCTCACTCACACGCACTTTAAAGAAATTCTTAGAAGTCTTCAATCTTAACTCTATCTCAAATCAACTTTCAAGAATGACTTCTCAAAAAGATAATGGATCCTATTAGTATGAGTAGCTCATATCAATCTTTACGCGCCCTTCTCTATACACAACTCAATACTTGTACGGTCTTGAAATCTCTCTAATTTTGGTATAGATTCGATTCCTTCATGTTATTCTCTGCTTACTTAATTAAAGTCTCGTGTTTTTTAAAAAGGAAAATCACTCTCTATTCTAATACCAAGTCATCATTCCTGCCACAATTCCCATACATGGACTCAATCCTATATAGGACCACGCCAGCAAACAGTGACATTTGGCGAAATAGGTTGTCTCGATGAGTCTTACTGTAGCAGTGGCAGTAGTTTGACATGATTGTGCATGCTATAACAAAAATAGTGAAATTTGACTGTGATCTTTCGGGATGGATTGCGTCATTCAAGTTAAAGGTTTTAGGAGGTCCTCTTTCCAAGCTTGCCATGATGAACCTTATTGGTGATAATCTAAAAAAAAAGGGTTTGGGTTTAAATTCTTATACTTGCTAAATAGAAATAAAAATAGACAGCATAGTAATCCTTGAAGTATTGGCACCAATGCTAGAATTTCCCATATGTTAATTTCCAAGAAAATTGCATTATTATATAACCATAAATAACTTGCAGCAATAAAAAGAATTATAATTTGAATAATATTACAAATACATAATCAAAAAACTCAAAATCCTTCCCTCTCGCACACACATATATATAATTATAAAAAAGAGACACGGGAGTTGATGGGGAAGTAAGAAGCCGGAATGGGAGGTCGCGGCGGTGACTTCTTGTGCTTTCTCTTCGACTGGTCATCGTCGGAGCTGATCACGTTCACGTTCGCATTATCAGTCACTCGCGAAGAAGCAAAGCAGCCAAAAACAGTTGTGAAGAAACTAGGCATTTTTGCTGGATGGATTTGATATTTGAATGAGAGAGAAAGAGAGAGTGGGTGGGTATTTATAATTATAATTAGGGAATTAATTGAAGATTATTGAGCAAGGAAAGGGTTGTGATTGGTTGGAATAGATTGCATCACTTCTTTTTCTGTGTGAGTCAATGAAGACTGAAGAGATGGGGAGTTCCAGGTGGCTTCTTACATTAAATTAGGAAAGATTCACGTTGTTTTTGAGTTTGACTAGGTTCCATGTATTTCAATTTGGAGAGACAAAATAATCACGTAACTAAGTTTATGAGGGTGATTGGATAATAATGTATCGTCACCAATTAATAATAATTACGTATCCATCAATTTCATCCATGATTGTAAAATTTGCTGAATGCTACTGGAGCGCTTGAGTGCCTAGCTAGTGCCTACGCGGTTTACGCAAAATGTAGGCAGGAGTTAATTGATAAATTAATTTTTTATATTTTATACTTATAATATATTTATCAATAAATAAAAACTAAAATTATATACATTTTAATTTTTTAAAATTTTTTTATCAAAAATAGGTTGTTTGAACCGACTGGACGACACCTGATCCGCTTAGTCGGCCACCTAAATCAACATCTAGGCGGTGCCCAGGTAGAAACCAATTAGACACGGGGATATTTAGAGTTTTCGATTTCGTTAGGAACCACTTACCGCTAATTAGGCAGGATTTCTATAATAATAATTTTATCATTTACTATATATCTTTTAATTAAAATACAAATCTTAGAAAGGATGAAGTTGACTATTCTAGAACTGTTATAAAAAAAAAATAGGTTAGAGTTAAAATAATTTAATATGGAAATCTAATTTATATATTGTCCCTTATGTTATTTTCTACATTCTTGATTAAAAATGATTAAAAAGTATATATATTTTTGTGTGCTTTTGTGATTTTTATTTATTTTTTTTATGCTATAACCAAGGTTGTAGAATTTGCTATACGCTCCCTGTACGGTCACGTACCGCCTGGCGCCTAGACGGTCTGCGCGGGGAGTAGGCGGGGGCCTAGGCAGATAATAGATTTATTTTATTTTTATATTAAATATAAGAGATAAAAATATTACAACAAATATATATTTTTACATTCAGATATCCTAAAAATGAACAAAACATTCAACATTTATAAGTTTAAATTGAAAAAAAAATATTTGATGGAATTACAAAGTTCTAATGATTCTCTTACCATAAGGGCGAGGAGACGAAAAGTCAAGCAAGAAATTTGTGAGTGTTAATTTTTTGGAAACCCTTAAGCGTTACCATATTATTATTATTATTATTATTATTATTATTATTATTATTATTATTATTATTATGTTAATTTAAAAATTTTGAAAAAAATGGTGTATCCCGTACTGAAACCGCACTAAAACTGCACAAACTGTCTAATCGCACCGTACAGGCCGCATAACCACACTGCGTAGCCTTCATAGGGCGCCGCACAAGCACCGATTAATTTTTAAAACATATAGACCACTCGATCAAGCCGCCAAATTTTCTTTTCCCTATTTATCCCTCCCTTGCTCTCTTCGTGGTCCATTGTAACAAATGGACCACGGAGAGAGCAAGAAGGGATAAATAGGGGAAAAACATTTCATTTTTTAAAATTCTAAATTCTTAATTAAAATGGTATAGTTCTATGAAATTATAAATTTAGAAAATAAATAAATGCCTAACGTGACATTTAACAAATGATTACGCACGAAAAAACTATTGTTAACGGAGAACATTTTCACAACTAAATATTATGATATATTTCCAAAAAAATAAATTGACAAAAACAACTCTAATTTGGAATGGTTTCTGATATATTGAAGGATTTTCCCTATATAGGTGTATGGGAAAATCTTTTCCCAGTCTTAAGAGGCTTACTTAAGATTGATTATGTTATCTAAGACTGTTAATGAATTAAATTGTTCGTGAGTTACTCGAATATTGACTCGATAAAAGTTTATTCGAACTCGCTTCTTAAACAAATCAAACTTGAACTTCTTAGTATTTAACTTGTGAGCTCGTAAACAAGAACATTATAAGCAAAAACTAATAAATTTCATGATTTAAGAGCAATAAGAATCATAAATCATTTTATTCATTAGACTAAGTTGAATTAGAGTAAGAATATGACATTTATTTTAGAATAAGTAACTTTAACTTTCAAAATAATGACGAATATTTTAAAGAGTTAAAATCTTAAATAGCCTATTTTGTTATCTCAAAACCTTAAATAGCCACTTTTATAATAATATGCAAAGATTAGTCATATTTACTATATTACCCCCAATTTCTCAATTATATTAAGAAAATAAAGAAAACTTTGAAATAAAAATAAAAAAGGTAAGATTTAATCCCAAATTAAGGTATGAAATTGAAAATGGGAGAATCAAATCAAAACAACTTTGATTGTTTGATAATCACGAAACCATATGTCCTCAAATATAATGAAATAAATATTTTCATGTAATAAGCTTTATTTAATAAATACTTATTAATCACAAACAATAATTCAAATTTCATTTATGAAATAAATATTTTATTTAATTGCAAAGGCATAATTGTAATAATATGTATTTTATTTAATTAATTATTATTAAAAAATTCATTAATCTCATTCATGTCGTAAAACATAATCCCAAATATTAATTCAAATCTCTAATAATGGTATAGATCATAAACATTCATTCTGTTATTGCAAATTTATGATTTTAATATTTAATCCATATATTTATATATGTAAACTTAAAAGAAGATTTTGTAAATATATTGTTTAACTACTAATTTTGGTAATAATGTATGAATTATTGCGTAATAATTGGAATTTTTTTTTAAAAATCTGCAAATTCTATATCAATTGTAGGGTTTATTGGGAACTTCACACAATTTTGGCTAATTTTTAAATGTGTAGATAATATTGGCTATTTAGGGTTTTTAGATAATGAAAATGACTATTTAGATATATTTCCTCTATTTTAAATATATTCTAAATTTAGAAAGTTTATTTAGGTTCGACTAAGGTTCGATTAAGTTCGTAAACTTCAAAATATCCGATAAAAAGCTTGAAGTTCAATTTAATACTAAATTAAATGAGTTAAAATTGAGCATGACTACTCGGTTCGATTACACCCTAATGTTTAACACACACACCTACTCACACACCCAGATGTCTCCGGGGAAGCTCGAACCTGTGACTTCTCAGCCACAGTCAAGGTGCTTTAACCTCTATACCCCGAGCGAAGGAACACTCCTAATGTTATCCACCAATAGCTTGACCTGACTTTTAGATTAATGACCGATTTTGCAAATCAACAAATGTATCCTCACTTCCTCATAGAATAATTTTTTCACATTCAAACACACCTTGGTAAACTTCCAATGGGTCCCCTATCTTAGTTCTATCCTAAGTCAACTATGCTATATTGAGAGTTTTATAAAATGATTGTTGGAAAGAGATGCACCATATTAATATGAGTAACACATATATGGATTCTTAAGCTTTACTCTATACACAACTCAATACCTATATAGTTTCGGAATCTCTAATTTTTTGTGTGTGCAGTTGAGAGGAACAGGGAAGGCAATGCAACTCCGGCAAACTAGCCGAGCATTGCCGGAGGTGGCAGCACCGGTGCCCGGTGGGTCAGGCAACACCAGCCTAGCGACAGGCAGTCCCATTAACTAAAACAGTGATGGTAAAGACCAGATGCAAGAATCAAATAATTTGTTTACAATTGAAAAATAAATTTATAATTTAGACGCTTATTTTATTTTATGAATTTTTTGATGATATTGTGTACATTTTAATTGTAGAATTTTTAGTTCTTGCAAGTTCACAGTTAAATATGCTTATTAAGAATTGTAATGTTTTTTAGCGGCATGTCGTATACATGTAACAAAATTGAATTTGAATGTGAAGTGTTCATTATGTTTTTTGATCTTGTTGTGGTTTGACAATAACTCAAGCATATTGCATTTGCGGAAGTACTGCGGCTTTATGTGTCCGCCCAGCACACATTTGGTCTTATTTTATATATGGGAGGTGGTTCACAAATGATTATAATAACCGTAAAAAGAAATACTAGTATTGATATCAATTTTGTGGAAGTCGCACACGCATTCTTTGTTTTTGTGTACGCTAATTTTTTTTAACAATTTATTAAGTCTTAATTTCAATAGATTTTATATAGCATACCAAACATATAAAATGATCCAAAACTACAGCAGAAACAATCATATTTATGAATCATTTTACAAATCTAAAACCAACATCCTTGCCTTGGAGAGAGATACACACACATAAAAATATGTAAAATTTATTAAACCCAAAAAAAATATTGGCTTCCCCACATTCAGCCCTTTATTTCTCTATTTTTATCCGTTTTTTTTTTCTTCACATAAGAGGAGGAGCTATCTCAAAAATTTATGGATCGCCATATTATCAACAAAAAAGAGATTTCATAGGGGGACTGAAAAGAAATAAATGAAAAATGAAATATTTGTGAGGGAAGTAAGAAGATGAAATGATGGGCGTGGAAGAAAAGCTCTAATCATAAATAGGAGATGCGGGAGTTGATGGGGAAGTAAGAAGCCGGAATGGGTGTGTTGGCCCCAGGATACAAAGGATGCAAAAAATCACAAAGTGGTACGAGGAAGACTAGTGGTTCGAAATAAGCTGTTCGAACTAAAGGAAGTGGTTCGACCGTGCGAGCTACAACACTTGGGGAAATTTTCTGAGTTTATTACTTGTAATGAAACTATTACATAAACTCTACTCTCTATCTGAAAAAAAACTTTTTCTCTCTCTCTACTTCTTGATTCTTGATTCACTC
>JAPKLW010000072.1:330130-476699 GCA_026898455.1 Plectranthus barbatus
TCAGAGGCTCCGATTAATTAATGGATGTCCGGTAACCTTAAATATGGGGATTCTCAATTAATGCAACCCGTTCTCATAACGTGGTAATAAAGGGGTAGGTCAGTATTAATTCTGTGGTGAAAAAGAATTAATATTAATTAATTAATTGTGTCCTGGGTTGTGGACATGGGAATTAATTAATTTATAGGCCCACTTTATTATTTGCATTAGGTCCCAGGACTGGCCCAATTAAATATGCTGAATTGAGCCCAAAATGGCCCATTAGGGATAAAACCCTAGTTCTATAAATAGACAGCTCTCTCTCTGAAACCCTAGTCACTTCATAACACAGTTGAAACACACTAAACCCCAGAGAGAGAGAGGAGGCGCCGATTTTGTGAGAAGGAGGAGAATTTCGAATTCTGGTCCTGCTCAAGCCACAGATCTACGGAGTCCTCACCAGTAGTAGATCTGAACAGCATTGGGACACAGCGCTGAAGATCTAATCTGGAGAACAGATTTCTCTTCCGTTGTTCTATTCGATTTTATTATCTAAGAAATTAGATTTCTAATTTCCTCTTCCCCAGATTTAAAATCAAATTGGGTGGTTGAATTAAAGTGGAAGTTCAAACGCAAAAGATCGGTACAGACACTACGGAATTACAGTAATCTCTCAATCCACAATTATGCATTAAATTCAAAGGAGCATGCTAGGGTTTTGAGAATTTTAATTATGGGCAATATCCATAGATCGATCCGGTTCAGTTTGGTTTTGGTGATTCGGTTCACGTAAAAACCCTACAGTTCCTCTTCTACTTGCCTTAGTACGATGCTTGACAAATCTATTGATTTAGTTTCTTGGATTGTGGACACCGGCGCTACTAGTCATATGTCTAACTCTCTTGATCTTCTTATTAATCCTTTACCTGCACTCACTCTAATCCCTGTCTGCCTTCTCGATGGCAGTGTTCAACATGTCACTCATACATGTCCTTTATCCATTTCTCCACAGCTCACTCTTTTATCTGTTCTCCATATTCCTTCCTTCAAGTTTAATCTTCTATCTGTTCACAAAGCTTCTCGGGATTCTCATCTATGTTTCAAGTTTTTTTTATACATGTTGCTTACTGCATGAACTTAATACTACTCACATAATAGTTGCTGGTCACATGCGCAACAAACTTTACATCATCAATGCAAGGTCATTCACTTCTTCAGCCATTCAAGCCTCACAACTACATTATGCCTCCCATTGTCTGTCTAATTCTCTTCCTATCCAATGTAATCTCTGTTTGAATGTATCTCTTTGGCATTCACGTTTGGGACATCCATCTAATAAAGTGTTATCCCAGCTCAAATCTTGTATTTTTGTCCCTCACTTTCATGATATTTCTTCATGTAATATATGTGTACAATTCAAACAACACCGTATTCCTTTTCCATCTAGTTCCATCCACACAGCTTCTTGCTTCGATATGATTCATCTAGATGTCTGGGGACCATTTCATCTCCCATCTAGAACTGGTTCTCAATTTTTTCTTACTATAGTCGATGATTTTAGTCGGTGTACTTGGACTATGCTTCTCTCTCACAAAGCTCAAGTAAGTTCCACTCTCAAATCCTTCCTTGCCTACATTACCACCCTATTCAACCGCCGAGTTAAAGTTGTTCGCTCTGATAATGAATCTGAATTTTTAAATCACTCATGCTCTTCTTTGTTCTCTACTCTTGGCATTGTCCACCACAGATCTTGTCCATACGCACCTCAACAAAATGGTGTCGTTGAACGCAAGCATCGACACTTACTTCAGGTAGCCTGAGCACTTATCATCCATTCTAAATTACCCAAGTCTTTTTGGAGTGATGCTATACTTGCTGCCACCTTCCTCATTAATCGTCTTCCTTCTGCTATTCTTGGTTGGAAATATGTAGGGATTTATCATGAATCGAATCACAAAATTCAAATGAACCGGATCGATTTATGGCTATTGTTCACAATACCAATTCACAAAAACCTAGCATGCTCCTATGAATTTATTTCGTGGATAATAGGGATTACCTTAAATCCATTGACTCAGATCCAATATTTCGCATTTGAATTACAATCTCGATTTAACCACGCGAATTGATTAAGACTGCGGAAACATAAATTAGAACTAGATCTAATTTCGAAATTAATCAAAAACAAGAAGAGAAGAAAAGAATAAATCTGTTCTCCAGATTAGATCTTCAAGGCTGTATTCCAATGCTGTTCAGATCTGCTACTGGTGAGGATTCCACAGATCTATATCAGTAGGCCAGAGTCGAAAAATCCTTCTTCTCCCTCTACTGCATGCGCCGCCCAACTCTCTCTCTCGCTAGGGTTTTGACTGATTTGAATTATGATCAAGGTGGCTAGGTTTTCAGAGAGAGAGAGGGGTCTATTTATAGACCTAGGGTTTTATCCCTAATGAGCTACTGGGCTCCATTCAGCATATTTAATTGGGCCAGTCCTGGGACCTAATGCAAATAATAAAGTGGGCCTATAAATTAGTTAATTCCCATGTCCACAACCCAGGACACAATTAATTAATTAATATTAATTCTTTTTCACCACAGAATTAATACTGACCTACCCCTTTATTACCACGTTATGAGAACGGGCCGCATTAATTGAGAATCCCCATATTTAAGGTTACCAGATATTCATTAATTAATCGGAGCTTTTGACAAGCTCTATCTACAATTAATTAATATCTTATTATTCCTGAGTAGTACCACTCAATCCTTATCACTCGTGCCTGAACTTAATCAGCCTGCAGAACTTTGGCACGATGATTGTCATTGAGCTCCTCAGGGAATGTCCCCATCCTATTACTCGAATATGGTTACCTAAATCCAATCTCAGGCAGTACTACACGAACTGTTGTTACCCAAGATGCAGATATACGAGCACGTTACTTAGGCTCTCCACCATGGCAAGTCAAAACAACAGTCAATCCTTGCAAACCCCTGAACCTTCATTAGGATTTGGACTCAATCAAGAACGAGATCTTGTCTTCGCTGATGTTAGACAGTCGAATACATGTCACTGCGGTCCATCAATACGCCACCCTTGCGTACCAGCATGTCAAGTAACCAAGACAGACTACTTATTCCGACAATATCGCAGCCATCCGGACAGATGTATCCTCATATGCTGTCTCGGCTATGATCAAGTTTATGTCTCACTAGGTCAAGTGATCATACTGTCTTCTGCGATCTACTACACGCCGTATGATCGTCCCTATCGATGAGACAAGAGGATACAATTGTTACATACATGTAAGTTTGTTTGACATATAGGAGAAATAAATCGTTGTATACTCATTATAATAAATGCTTTCAGTATACAAAACCCATCAATCTCCCACTTATACTCAAAGCATAACTAAGCTATTACAGAGTATACAGTGCATCTATCTAGCCTGCTATCTCGTTAACCACTGTCTGTGGTTGGCATCCACCTTGGACCCAGCTCACGAATATGTCTTTCGTAAACTTTCTGCAGCAAGCTCTTTGTAAATGGATCAGCAAGGTTGTCCTTAGTGTCAATCTTCTTGATCAACACATCGCCTCTCGTTACGATCTCTCGTATGATATGGTACTTTCTCTCTATGTGTTTGCTTGCCCTGTGAGACCGCGGTTCCTTTGAGTTCGCCACCGCACCAGAGTTATCACAATAAATTGTGATACCTCTCGGCAAACTTGGAATCACGCCCAACTCCAAAAGGTAGTTTCTGAGCCATACCCCTTCTTTCGAGGCTTCGGAGGCGGCGACATATTCCGCCTCCATGGTGGAGTCAGCAATGCATTTCTGCTTTGAGCTCCTCCAAGATACAGCTCCAACTCCCAAGGTAAACACATATCCCGAGGTCGATTTCTTCTCATCCTTGTCCCTTGGAAATCTGAGTCTGTATAACCCACAGGGCACAAATCCTCACTTTGATAAACTAGGCAGTAATTCCTAGTTCTCTTCAAATACTTGAGGATGTGCTTTACCGCAGTCCAATCCGCCTGTCCAGGGTTAGACTGATATCTTGCTACCATGCCAATGGCATAACAGATATCTGGCCTGGTACGCAGCATCGCATACATGAGGCTACCCACCGCTGAAGCGTATGGTACAAGACTCATCTCATCTTTCTCCTGCTGTGTCTCAGGACACTGCCCACTAGAAAGAAGAACGCCATGTCTAAAAGGTAGCAATCCTTTTTTGGCGAGTTGCATGCTGAACCGGGCTATCACAGTATCCACATAGGATACCTGGGATAAGGTCAACATCCTTCTCTTACGATCTCGTAAGACCTTAATCCCTAGGATGTAGCCATCTTCTCCCAAATCCTTCATTTGGAATTGTTCGGATAACCAACACTTGATTTTCGACATCACTCCCTCGTTGTTTCCAAATAGGAGTATGTCATCAACTTATAGTGCAAGGAAAACCGCACTCCCACTGACACAAAGTCGGTAAACACAACTTTTGTTTTCCAACTGTGCAAATCCATAAGATTTAATCACATCATTGAAATGTAAGTTCCACGACCTTGAAGCTTGCTTAAGTCCATACAAGGACTTCTTAAGCTTCCATACAAGATGTTCTTTGCCTTTGCACACGTAGCCCTCATGTTGCTGCATATAGATGTCCCTACCTTCTTCAAGGTAACCGTTTACAAAAGCGGTTTTGACATCCATCTGCCAAATCTAGAGGTCCATATGCACAGCTATGGCAAGGAGTATTCGGATGGATTTGAGCATGGCTACGGGTGAAAAGGTTTCGTCTTAGTCAATGCCCTCTTTCTGACTATAACCCTTTGCCACCAGACTTGCCTTAAAAGCCGTGATTTCTCCATCCGCCCCTTTCTTTCTCTTGTATACCCATTTGCACCCTATGGCCCTAAAGCCATCCGGCAAATCAGTTTTCTGTTATACATCCTAGCAGTTATGGATTCAATTTCAGAATCCATGGCGACACACCATTTGTCAACATCCTTGTCTTGCACTGCCTCTTCGTAAGTCAGTGGGTAAGAGTCCTTATGTCCGTCTTCCGGGCTCAAGTCCGAAGACTCACCCACGAACATGTACCTTTCTGGCTGGAAAATAACTCTCCCACTACGATGAGGCATCGGTGCCATGTCAGCAGTAGGTGCAGTAACTTGTGGTTCTGCACCTTGCACTGAAGAACGTGTCTGTGGTGCTGAACCTCTCACAGGTACACCCACATCTACAGGTTCCCCTTCCCTTGGAATCGCATTCTCGTTTTCAATTTCTTGAAGAATGATATCACTCCTTGACTTATGATTACTCACATACTCGTCCTCCAAGAATCTAGCATTGGTGCTAACAACGACTCTCTGACTCTCAAGACAGTAAAAGTAACCACCTTTCGTTTGCCTGGGATACCCTATAAACAGCATTACCTTTGACCTACTTTCTTTCTTATCAGGTTCCTTCGATAGTACGTGTGCAGACAGCCCCATACTCTAAACTTGCACAAACTCGATTTGCAACCAAGAAAGAGCTCAGAAGGCGTCTTAGGAACTGATTTAGAAGGCACCACATTTAACACGTAAGCAGTTGTTTTCAATGCGTATCCCCAAAACAAAATGGGTAAGTTTGCATAACTCATCATTGATCTTACCATCTCTAGAAGAGTCTTATTTCTTCTTTCAGCTACACCGTTTTGCTGGGGAGTACCCGGTGCAGTCCACTGGGATGTAATCCCGTTATCTGACAAATACTGCAGGAACTCATTACCGAGGTATTCGCCACCGTGGTCAGATCGCAGCGACTTGATAGTTTTCCCGACCTTCTTTTCTACCTCAGCCTTGAACTCTTTGAATTTCTCAAAGCATTCAGACTTGTAGCAAAGCAGGTAAACATATTCGTACCTTGAGTAATCGTCAATAAAAGTGACAAAGTACTCGTACCTTCCACGAGCCTTCGTGGACATCGGTCCAAATAAGTCAGAATGGATCAATTCCAACACTTCTTCTGCTCGAGACTGACTAGCCTTAAAAGGCCTGGTTGACATCTTGCCCTCGATGCAGGATTCGCAGACTTGATAAGGTACAGCCCGGACTAAGTCCAATGTACCGTCATCTGCAAGTTGTTGAATCCACTTCAAGCTGATGTGACCAAGTCTCAAGTGCCAGAGATATGTAAGATCCTCATCTGAAGAAGTAAGTTTTCTCTTTCTAGGATTATCAATTACGGATGAGTTATATGCAATATAAAAGGACATATCTGATAAAGCAGTATAAAGAGAATAAATCAACATCCCAAAATGGATAACATCGTTATCACCAATAATAGAAATCATAAATAACAAAATATCCATTGCAAAGTTGAAAAAACTTTTGTCCTACCAAAAACACGGCCCACAAAAGAAATTCTCAAAACGTACTTAATCCATCAAAACATAAAGAAAAGAAAACTCCATGAAGCTTCTTTATAAAATGTTGCCTTCATCCAGCTTGGTATCTTCTTGCCATCATTCACCAGCCTTGTCGGCACGGTCCCCTGCAAAGTACAACAACATGATCAACAAGTCAGTGCTTACAGCTCTAGGAAGAGCAACAACAGACTTGATGGATTTATATACTGAAAGCATTATGATTGGTATATTATGTACAAGGTCGATTGGTTAATATACTGGGAATCATAAATGTTGTATGTTCATCTCCTGTCTGAATTAAAAAATATGTGTCGCAAACGCAATTATCATCTTATCTCGTGGATAGAGAGATCATACAGTGTGTAGAAGATCACGAAATATCGTATGGATCGTTTGACCTAGCGAGATATAAATGGTTATCACAGCTGAGACAATTCCAAGATAAACTGTCGGTGTAGGCTGCAACATACGCAGTAATAAGCATCTTATCTTGGATGGCGTGGTATGCTGGTGTGGGGCACACATTGATAAGGACCTAAGTCGAGATCGATTCTTTTATCTGACATTAAAAGAATCTAGATCTCTATGGCTTGATGAGATCCTAAGCCTATATGAAAGTACAGAACTATATGCAGATTGTGTATTACTTTGAGTTGCAGTGAAAGGCTCTAGTTGAGCTTGTATATTTGTATCTTAGGTAATAGCAGTTTGTGTATGACTGTCTGGTACTGGAACTAGGTAACCACATCCAGTATAGGATGGTGACATTCCCTGAACAGCTCAAAAGGTTCGTTATGCTAAAGTCCTGCAGGCTGATTAAGTTCAAGCATAAGTGAAAAGGTTTGAGTGGATTGATTCAGGAATATAAGATGTTAATTAATTAAATAGCTTGTCAGAGCTTAAATTAATTAACGAATATCTGTAACCTTAAATGTGGGGATATACCGAGCCCATGCAACCCGTACCTCAAAACGTGGTAGCAAATAGGTAGGGCAGTATTGATTCTCTAGTGGAATGAATCAATATTAATTAATTAATTATATTCTGGGTTGAATATGGGAATTAATTAATTGATAGGCCTCATTTGCTATTTGCATTTTGGTCCTTGGTCTGGCCCATGAAACTCAAGCCCAATAGAAGTCCAGTATTTTCCCATAAATAGGCCTCAGTTCCTCAGATCTCAACACACCACAAGATCATAAGTTGCACACAGCAAACCAGGATTTGGGAGCTGTGGTGATCGACTAGATCTGAGAAACGAGGAGGAAATTTTGCTTCTCAACCGGGCAAAGAATCTGAAGAGAATCTTCACCAGATATTCAGATTGAGTTGGGATACAGATCAGAAGATCCGATCAGGAGGATTTTTCTTCTCTCTCTCTCTCTCCTTGTTTTCGAAAATAATTGTTTTATTTTCATAAGATTTATTTCCTCAATCTGTTAGGAATTAAATCTTTGTGCGTGGGAAAGATCAAGAGGAATCTCCGCGCACTCGTTCTTCAGGGTTTCACAATCCAGGTATTCCGCATAAACCCCCTTATGCATATCCAATAGGAGCATGCTAGGATTAATCATAGGCATAGCAATTTATTTTTGATATTCCAATTAACGATCCTTGGCAAACGGACTTCGTGATTCAGTTCACGAATCCCTTCAAGACTCTAATCATGCTTACAGTCATACATGCAAATGGCATACCTTGTCTAGCTTTGTTGGCCTGACAATCTTTCCTCCAATGTCCTTTCTTACCACACCTGAAGCACATGTCCCTATCAGTCGCCAATTTAGGCTTTTTCACAGCCCCACCATCGTTCACAGGTATCTTTTTAGCCCAATTCTTAATCCCTTTTTTACGCTTCATACCTTTCGGTACAGTAGAGAGATTACCAGAAGTGGCTAAGGCAACCTTCTGAGGGTGCATCACTGATTCTGCTGCCATCAAGTCATTAAGCAACTCGTTAAGAGTATACTCTTTCTTGTTCATGACAACATTCAACCTAAAACTCTCAAAGGACTTGGGTAGAGAGTTCAGTATGATATCGACCTTAGCCTCAGCATCGATACCTCCACCATGCACAATTAGCTCATCCATGAGATGAGTCATGATAACTATGTGCTCTCTTACTGAGGTGCCATCAGTCATTTTCTTACTCAAGATTTCCCTCATGAGATTAAACCTGATGGCTCTATCAGTTTCCCCATAGTTCGCCTCCAGACTCGCCATGATGTCATAGGCGTCCCTATGGTGCTGATGCTGCTGCTGTAAAACTTTCGACATAGTGGTCATCGTGTAGCACTTGACTACATTGTTTGATTTCTCCCACTTGTTGTAAAAATCTATATCCATTTGAGTGGATTTAGCAGTTGGCACTTCGGGACGAAGTACTTGCAGAACGAACATATGTTCTTCTGCAATCAGGATGTATTCAAGATTGCGTTTCCATTCCCGGAAGTTTGAACTAGTTAAAGAATTTTGTGCGAGAATATTGATGACATTAGACATAGACATATCTGAAACAATAAAGAATCTTAAATAAGAACATACATGTAGAACTTCGAAAACAAATGCATTGAAAACCTTTTCATAAATCAAATACATATGTTCTCCACTAATTGCCCAAGAGTTCCCACCGCAAGCTACACTCGAAGACGTTTACGATGTCACCCTCAACCAGAACTGCGAGTTTTAAGCCCCAATTCTTTAATTTCACTACCATGTCAGGAACCTTTCGACACTAGAAATTAATAATTAGTGAAAACCTTAGATCAAACCATCTCTCAAGGATAGGGAAGCAGCAACTACATTATATCTTAAGATGCTTCTAAGCGAGTAACCACAAATTTAACTCTGTCCAAAAGAGAGAGTTTAGCATGGCACGTAACCATACTGCACAGCCCTTAAAGCTTTTGTTATCTATAATTTAAATCAATCCTAGAATACTTATGGAAGAGATCTACGCAAGCTACACTCGTAGACGTTTACGCAAAACCATCCCACTACTCACATGATTTAAATTGTTTGTCTAGAAATCCCAACAACTGTATCCATGCACCTCCAAGAACTAGCAAGCTACACTCGTAGACGTTTACTAGAGCGAGAGATACACTTACAGCCTAGGACCGCTTTGTGGAGGTCTATTGATTTTAATTAAAATCTGCTTAGTATTTTTCTTTTAAAAAGGTTACTTATATGCGCACATATAATTTCTTTGTTATTATATTTTCCAAATTTTTGCATGTAATTAAACAAGCCCAAAAATTCCCAAAATATAATCCAAAAAGAAATTAATCACGTAAGCATTCTTGAAAAAACTGTAAATAATAAAAGCAGTAAATCATGCTTTTCCTATTATCTACACTTGCTTAATTGTGCACATAATAAATCACATAGCATACGAGGACAATTAAGGAAAACAAAAATTCCTTGTGGACCCACAAAACAGGAAAATAAAATCCTATCTATTACAATTTGAATTTTGAATTTATTTGGATAAGTCCAAATCTTTTCAAATCTTCTAGGGCCTCCAAATCTTCATCCACCAAATCTTTAGGGATTTAGGGTTTTGTGATTTGATGATTGGCCCCAAACCCTAATGCAAACCTAGGGTTTACACAGGATTGCACCAGCCACCAAAATACGAACCACCGCGACGGGACAGCAGCCACCGACGATGACCATAGTCGCCACTGCCGCTGCCGCCGCTGCTGCGCCTGCGCGCGCGCGCTGCCTGCTGTCGTGCGCCCGTGCCGTTGGCCCGCTGCTGTCCTCCTGCAGCCGCACGTGCGCGCGGCCTCCTGCCGCCGCCGTGCGCCTCCTCCCAGTCCATCGACTCTGTCTTTGATCTTCGTCCTGACCCATCCAAATTACAGATTTGAAATAAAAAATAATAGAAACTAATCTATTACAATTTTCTATCAAATCTAATCTAATCACAGATTTTCTCGTGATTTTACAAAACAGATTCAACCCTACATGGATAAACTACCGTGGGCTGAATCAAACTGGTTGCCACGAGGAATAAAAACCATCCACGACAGAAATAAAATACATACATGCATAAATGAATTTATTATGAACAATAGAGCCATAAATCAAAAAACTCGCTCTGATACCAATTGTAAGGATTTATCATGAACCGAATCACAAAATCCAAATGAACCGGATCGATTTATGGTTATTGTTCACAATACCAATTCACAAAAACCTAGCATGCTCCTATGAATTTAACTCGTGGATAATAGGGATTACCTTAACTCCATTGACTCTGATCCGATCTTTCGCGTTTGAATTCCAATCTCGATTCAACCACGCGATTTGATTAAGACAGCGGAAACATAAATTAGAACCAGATCTAATTTCAAGAATTAATCAAAAACAAGAAGAGAAGAAAAGAATAAATCTATTCTCTAGATTAGATCTTCAGGGTTATATCCCAATGCTGTTCAGATCTGCTACTGGTGAGGATTCCACAGATCTGTATCAGTAGGCCAGAGTCGAAAAATCCTTCTTCTCCCTCTACTGCATGCGCCGTCCAACTCTCTCTCTCCCTAGGGTTTTGACTGATTTGAATTATGATCAAGGTGACTAGGGTTTCAGAGAGAGAGGGGTCTATTTATAGACCTAGGGTTTTATCCCAATTGAGCTACTGGGCTCCATTCAGCATATTTAATTGGGTCAGTCCTGGGACCTAATGCAAATAATAAAGTGGGCCTAAAATTAATTAATTCCTATGTCCACAACCCAGGACACAATTAATTAATTAATATTAATTCTTTTTCACCACATAATTAATACTGACCTACCCCTTTATTACCACGTTATGAAAACGGGCTGCATTAATTGAGAATCCCCATATTTAAGGTTACCGAACATTCATTAATTAATAGGAGCTTTTGACAAGCTCTATCTACAATTAATTATTATTCCTGAGTAGTACCACTCAATCCTTATCACTCGTGCCTGAACTTAATCAGCCTGCTGGACTTTGGCACGATGAATGTCATTGAGCTCCTCAGGGAATGTCTCTATTCTATTACTCGGATATGGTTACCTAAACCCAGTCTCAGGCAGTACTACAACGAACTGTTGTTACCCAAGATGCGGATATACGAGCACGTTACTTAGGCTCTCCACCATGGCAAGTCAAAGCAACAGCCAATCTGTGCAAACTCCTAAACCTTCGTTAGGGTTTGGACTCAATCAAGAACGAGATCTTGTATTCGCTGATGTCAGACAGTCGAATACATCTCACTGCAGTCCATCAATACGCCACCCTTGCGTAC
Source organism: Plectranthus barbatus (assembly GCA_026898455.1). Taxonomy (NCBI): domain Eukaryota; kingdom Viridiplantae; phylum Streptophyta; class Magnoliopsida; order Lamiales; family Lamiaceae; genus Plectranthus; species Plectranthus barbatus. The sequence goes on from JAPKLW010000072.1 coordinate 341,807, forward strand.
CAGTATGTCAAGTAACCAAGACAGACTACTTATTTCGACAATGCCGCAGCCATCCGGGCAAACATATCCTCATATGTTGTCTCGGCTGTGATCAGGTTTATGTCTCACTAGGTCAAGTGATCGTACTGTCTTCTGCAATCTACTACACGCCGTATGATCGTCCCTATTGGTGAGATAAGAGGATACCATTGTTACATACATGTAAGTTTGTTTGACAGATAGGAGAAATAAACCGTTGTATACTAATTATAATAAATGCTTTCAGTATACAAGACCCATCAAAATGTCCATACTATGTCCTCTATAACAAGTTGCCTGATTATAATGCTCTTAGGGTATTTGGGTGTCAAGCTTTTGTCCTGGACAAAACTCAATCTCATGACAAATTTGACAGCCGATCTTTTACTGGGGTTTTCATAGGTTACCCTAATTCTCAAAAGGGTTACAAGGTGTACATTCCTGAAACTAATCGTATACTTGTTTCCCATGATGTTGTGTTTCATGAGCATGTATTCTCCTCAACTCTTGATCGTTCCACATCAAATATATTACCTACCTGCAGTCCCATTATCACTCCCACAGATCATTCTTCTCCTATTACTCCATCTGCTACCTCTCCCACAGATGATCCTCCTCATATTACTCCATCTGCTACTTCTCCTAATCCCATACCAGAATCTCCTTCATCCTCACCCTCCTCTCGTCCTCATACATTTTCTCCTCCTACTGCTGCTGCTACTAGGAGTAGTTCTCGGGCTCGTCAACCTCCAGCTTGGCTCAAAGACTACACCACCTCTCTCTCATGTGTCGATCCTTCCTCTCAAACCCACTCTCCCATAGCCTCTGAGTTTGCTGACTATGTTGCTCTCTTGTCCACGTTTTAAGAACCGAATACTTATAATCAAGCTCGTACTAACGTTCATTGGCAGGAAGCTATGCAGGCTGAGCTCGATGCCCTTGAACGCAACCCTAAACCCTAAACAGGCTGTCGGTTGTCGATGGGTATATAAGGTGAAATGTAATGCTGATGGATCAATCGAGCGTTATAAAGCTTGGCTGGTAGCCAAGGGTTTTACACAGGTCGAGGGTGAAGATTTTCATGATGTTTTCTCACCTGTCACTAAGATTGTTACAGTCCGTTTACTTGTTGTTCTTGCAGCTTCCAAAGGTTGACCTATTCACCAAATTGATGTGAATAACGCCTTTCTACATGGTTCCCTATCAAATGACATCTACATGCTGCCCCCTCCAGGTTATACCAAAGCCAAACCAGGTGAGGTCAGTAAACTCTCCAAATCCGTATATGGTCTTAAGCAATCATCCCGTGAATGGAATTATGAGATTACTTCAAAGTTGCTATCCTTTGGTTTTATTCAGTCGGAGCATGATCACTGTCTCTTCATCCTTTCCAAGTCTCCGTACATTATATTTCTCACAGTCTATGTTGATGATATTTTAATTACGGGATCCAGCTTGCAACTTATTACTGAGGTAAAGCAATATCTTCACTCCTTCACGATCAAGGATCTTGGCGATGTGAAAAAATTTCTTGGCATGGAGTTTACGAGGTCATTTGATGGTATCTTTATCTCTCAATCCAAGTACGCAACAGACATTCTCAAAGATTCGGGCATGCTTGATTGCTCGCCCGCTTCTACACCGTTTCCTCCTGGGTTTTGATTCTTAGCAGCCGATGATACTTCCTCTCTTGTGCTTGATAATCCTGAACAAGATCGTCGTCTTGTGGGCAGGCTATTATATCTTAATTATACACGACCCGATCTTACTTATGCCGTTCAACAACTCAGCCAATTTGTTCACTCACCATGCCAGACTCATTGGCTTGCTGCTTTACATGTTTTGAGATATCAATCGGCTTCTCCGTCTCGTGGTCTTTTCTATTCGTCTCTTAATTCTCTGCAGCTCCGAGGATTTTGTGACTAGGATTGGGGTGCTTGCAAAACTTCACGATGCTCTCTTTTTAGTTTTTGTGTTTTCATTGGTGATTGCTTATTGTCTTGGAAGACTAAGAAGCAGCTGACTGTTGCTTGTTCAACCGCGGAAGCCGAGTACCGTGCTATGGCGGCTACGGTGCATGAAGTTCAGTGGATATCTTATATGTTACGTGATTTTCAGTGTTCCATTCCCTTGCCCATTCCACTCTGCTGTGACAATAAGGCAACAATTTATATTGCGAAAAACCCGGTGTTTCATGAACGCACCAAGCACATAGAGATTGATTGCCACGTGGTGCGTCATGCTTTCAAGTCTAGATTAATTCAGCCCGTTCATGTATCTTCTTCATCGCAGACAGCTGATATCTTCACTAAAGTTGTCCCTGTGCATATTTTTCTTGTTCTTTTGTCCAAGCTGCATTTGTGGGAAGTGCATCTTGAGGGGGGGATATTACGACTTATTCACGTCCAGAAAGATACAACATTCAAACTCAGTACGTGTGCACAACCGAACGCATGCAAAGAGTCGAAAGATGTTCTAGAAGCTATGAATTCTCATGCATGCAATGTACAATTGTTATGTAGTTAGTTTGTTAGGGTTACAGTTATTAGATTCCACTTCTAGAACGTTCATCTCTCTCCATCTCTCTCTGTATATAAGCCTTGTAACTACATCATAACACACTTGAGAAATAATACTTCATTCTTCTTCCCTGCATTACTATGAGTTTCTTCTGGTTTTCTACGTAGCTTCGTACTCTCTATTCCAATACGTATCAAGTATGTTGATATGGTTGTATTAAATCACAAAGAAATAGGAATGGGCTTCGTCATTCGAAACCATGAGGAAAAGTTGAGCTCACTGCTAGGAGCAAAATGATGGCGCGCGGTGCGAGCACTCTATTGGAAGGGGGCTTTGAGGTGTGCGCTGGATACGGCTAAACAATATAGGATGCATATTCATGAGATTGAGAGTGACAGCCAGAACCTTATCCTTTTCATCAATGGAGAGCAGCAACCAAGCCCATACTGTGATGTGATTGTTCGAGACATTAAAGCTGGAGCAAAACTTGTGGGCAACCTGTCATTCCACTATGTTCGGAGCACCGCAAATCAACTAGCTCATTTTGCAGCAAAAGGACCGGACTTCATCTGTATCAGACATAGTCCAAAACACCTTGTGTCCATTTTGGAAAAAGATCTGTAACTTCTCTTTTCTATAATGAAATGGAGATCTTCCCTTCTCAAAAAAAAAACTTTGTTTCATTCTTAGTCATGGTAGACCGTTTTTGTAACTTTGTTTCTTACAAATCAAATTTTTATAAATAATCTCATTGGCCTATTAAATCTGATTTATTTACATAATAATATATTATATAAAACTTTAAATTATTTATTATTTGAAATTAAATATCTAATCCAAATCCTTAATCAAATTTATGCGGCCATCTTCAAGAATTTAATCTTTTATATTTTAACGATGTAAGTATGAATATGAATCCACATTTTTTCGTTTACACCCGACTATAATCCAAATTAAAATCTGTTTAATTTTTTATACATTTTTACCACGTATATATATCATGCTTAATAGGTCATGGGTTCGAGCTTTATGGGATATGTAGGATGTGTGTGTTTAATTAATGTTAAATTTAAAAAAATAAAAATAAAAATAAATAAATAAATAAATAAAAACAGAAATAGATTCAGAAGGAAGCAGAGTACTGTTTGAAGTATTGGCAGTTAGCAGACATGCTAGAATTTCCCACATGTTAATTTCCAAGTAAGTTACATTATTATATGACCATAAATAAATTGCAGCAGTTACAAGAATTATAATTTGAATAAAACTAGAAATACATAATAAAAAAATTCAAAATCCCTGCCTCCCACATATATATATATTATTATAAATAGGAGATGCGGGAGTTGACGGGGAAGTAAGAAGCCGGAATGGGAGGTCGCGGCGGAAACTTCTTCAGCTTCCTCTTCGGCTTGTCATCGTCGAAGCTAATCACCTTCACGTTCGTATTATGCATAGGAAATTTTTTTTGGGTGGTTGGAAAAGGTTGTGAAGTGTTGTTGTAGTGGAAATTGTTGCATCTTTGGGTGTGGATGAACTCAATTTGTGTGTTCACTCATTGCAACTCAAACCAACTTGTGGGTCATAGTAGATAATCATAGATATGCAACTTATTTCTCACGGGGACTTTATACTATTTAGGGGAGTGAATTATATGCATTGAGTTTGGTGTGCCTGTTTTCTCCCTTTTATTTCGTTTTTCATATTTTTTTTATAAAACAAATGATTTCATGTTATGAATAATTATATATATGTGTGCGTGTTTGTTTGTTATTTTGATTTTTTATTTAATTGAATAAAATTCGATTTCATGTTATTTATGGAGCGGATCAGGTGAAAAAAAATCCTCTATGAAAAAAAAGAATGAATTTGATCCATTAGATCACACTAAATCAATGATTGATATACAATCAAGCAGCAACTGTAACACAATCAAACATCATATTAATCAAGCAACAACTAATACACAATCAAGTAATTGTTCGATTGTGTTTTAGTTGTTGCTTGATTGTATATAAACTATTGCTTTATTTAGATCTAACAAATAAGATTCATTCTTTTTTCTTACAGAAGAATTTTTTTTACATGATCACTTCACTGTATATATATATATACACACACATATATACCTTTTTGTTTAACATCAAGGATCGCTGTAGTCTTCGAAGTGCAGTTTTGTTCAAAATCATGCTTGATCGAATCAAGAAAGGAAAGAGAGTTCATGGTTGAAGTTTGGGCACCAAGTAATGAAGACTGTAGAGCACACAAATGGGATATGTTAACTCATGAATTTATGCCTACAGATTTACTCATTGTCATACAGGTAGTACTGCAGAAATCGTTCATTGACTTGCTTGAAAATAGATACAAAATGAAGGTGCGGATAATTAATTGTCTACAAACTTTTTCCAATATATCAATTCATTCCCATCATCATTTATTTCTTGTTTGATACCTTAAAACTGATGGGGTTAATAACCGCCACATTCAAATCATCAACAACGAATACAAGCAACAATCAACAAATGAGTCAATCAAAGTAACAACACAAGAATTTTAGCGTGGAAAACTCTCGAATAAGAGAAAAACCACGGGATCCGTAGGCCGCTTAAATCATCCACTATATATTCAACAATAATGGGTACAACCAAAATCCTCCCTAGCTCAACAAACTAGAGGCAAACCATCGACATCAAGATCAAATACACAAGATCTTGGTACACAATAAACCCATCAAGATTAAACACTTAATCTTGGCTGCTAGGAAGAAACAAGATGAACAAGAGAGGTAACTAAAGCCAAAAAATCTGCTGTCTGTTTCCCACGAGCAGATCACCTTAGGGAGCTCAAAAACTGATCTCCACCGTTCAAAATGAATGCCGTGGAGTCACAAACATGCTGTCAAATTTTCATGACGATCCAACGGTGCAAACTCCGACAATCGGCGTTTCTCTGTGATTGCTACAGTGATTTGCGAAAATATTGAACCCTTTCCCCTCTCTCTGTTTCTCTCTCGTTTTTCTTCTTCCTCTCTGCTTCTCACCCCACAGTAACTTCTCTTTTATTTTCTTTTAAGATAATAATCCTAATGGGCCTAATTTATTAGTCAAGCCCACATAAAGAGTGGACTGACCCAACAAATCTCCCCCGTCAGTTCAACTCCGTGAGCTCGAGCAAGCCCGCTCCCTGCCTACAAACATCAAGCTTCTCCCTCGACAGAGCCTATCAGCATATCAGATACATTCTCACTAGTATGCACTTTGGCCAAGTGCAATTGCTTCTTCTCAAGCATATCTCGAATCCAATGATACCTCACATGAATATGCTTTGATCGTGAGTGAAATGACGAATTCTTGGAGAGGTGGATAGTGCTCTGGCTATCACTGAACACAACATACTTCTCTTGGTGAATGCCCAATTCATCAAGGAATCTCTTCATCCACAAAGCCTCTTTGCAACCCACAGTAATTGCAATATACTCAGCTTCTGTGGTGGATAGTGCAATACATTTTTTCCACTTTGACTGCCATGACACAGCTCCCCCTGCAAAAGTCATTAAGAAACCCGAAATGGACTTTCTGGAATCAACATCTCCAGCCATATCAGAATTAGTATACCCCACAAGTTTTGGTTCATCAATACCAAAATACAAGCATACCCTGGAAGTACCTCTTAGGTATCTCAATACCCATTTCACTGCTTCCCAATGTTCTCTACCTGGATTGGAGAGAAATCGACTCACCACTCCAACTGCATGAGCAATGTCTGGCCTAGTGACCATTGCATACATCAAGCTGCCAACTGCAGATGAATAAGGAACTGTACTCATATCTGCTTCATCCACACTTGTAGAACTAAGTTTGAAGTGTCCTGCAAATGGGGAACCAACTGGCTTGGCCTTGCTCATATTGAATCGTTCAAGAACCTTCTCGATGTAGTCTTCTTGTGATAACCAAATCTTTGAATTCTCTCGATCACGAGAAATATTCATACCGAGAATCTTCTTTGCTGATCCCAAATCTTTCATAGCAAAAGACTTGCTCAACTCTCTCTTCAAATTAGCAATCTTTTTTACATCACGGCCAATTATCAAGATATCATCAACATATAGAAGTAGGAGAATAAAATCATCACTAGAGTACCTCTTGATGAATACTCAGTGATCTGATGATGTCTTGGTGTACCCTGGACTCTCCATGAAAGAGTCAAACTTCTTGTACCATTGCCGTGGAGCTTGTTTGAGACCATACAAGCTCTTCTTCAACTTGCACACAAGTTTCTCCTTTCCTTTGACTTGAAATCCTTCTGGCTGCTCCATGTAAATTTCTTCATCCAAGTCACCATGAAGAAATGCAGTTTTCACATCAAGTTGCTCAACCTCCAAGTTTAGGCTAGCAGCTAGCCCAAGTGCAACTCTAATAGATGAAAACTTCACCACAGGAGAGAAGATTTCCTCAAAGTCTATACCTTTCTTTTGACCAAAACCCTTCACAACTAACCGATCTTTGTACCTTGGTTGTGAACTGCTACTTTTGGTCATCAACCTGTACACCCACTTGTTCGTGAGAGCTTTCTTGCCTTTTGGTAGCATAACCAAATCATAAGTGTGGTTGTCATGTAGAGATCGCATCTCTTCTTCCATAGCTTTCAACCACTCATTCTTATCATCAAGAGGAACTGCCTCTTGGTAGCTTTCTGGCTCTCCTGCATCTGTAAGCATCACATATTCATTAGAAGAATATTTTGTAGATGGATGTCGCTCTCTAGTGGATCTTCTCAAGGGAGGTTCATTTGGCAACTCTTGAACCTCTTCTTCTTCGACTTGCTCAGTCGGATCATCACCCATAGGGACTTCATCATTGACAGGACCATCATCCTGTTCTGGTGGTGCTCCCCCATGATCAGGATTCACTACAGGCAAAGGGACAGAATCCAAATCAATCAAATCACCACTGGGCTTCTCTGTCATCTCTACTTTATCAATATCTTTGATGCATTGGTCTTCCACAAACACAACATCTCGGCTTCTGATAAGCTTCTTTTGAACTGGATCATAGAACTTGTAGCCGAAGTCATCAAGACCATAGCCAATGAACACACATGGCCTTGTCTTAACATCGAGCTTAGACCGCTCATCCTTGGGAATGTGAACAAAGGCCTTGCACCCAAAGACACGTAGATGATCATAAGAGATTGTCTTTCCAGACCAAATCCTATCTGGAACCTCAAAATTCAATTGAACACACGGTGTTAGATTCAAGATATGAACCACCGTGTTCAAAGCTTCACCCCAAAATGACCTTGGCAATTGTGATTGTGAGAGCAAACATCTGACTCTCTCAATAAGTGTCTTGTTCATTCTCTCAGCTAACCAGTTCAACTGAAGAGTTTTCGGAGGTGTCTTTTGATGTTGAATATCATGCGCTCTGCATTACTCATCAAAAGGACCACAATATTCACCCCCAGTATCCGTCCGGATACACTTGAGCTTCACACCTGTCTCTCTTTCTACACGAGCATGAAACTGCTTGAAGACATCTAACACTTGATCTTTTGACTTTAAAGTATACACATAAGTCTTCCTTGAGTGATCATCAATAAAAGTCACAAAGTATGATGCACCTCCAAGTGATTTTGTCTTCATAGGACCACAAACATCAGAATATACCAAGTCAAGAATGCCTGGTTTTCGCGAGTGGGGAACTCTCTTGAAAGCAACTCTCGTCTGCTTACCTGCCAAGCAATGAGCACACCGCTTCAGAGAATCATCCTTCATACTTGTCATCAGAGCAGTCTATCTCCACGGGAGGAGTCACTGCCTCATAATCCATATCTGGGTTATCAACATTCCAAGTATCATTGCCCATTCTTGCTCCCAATGAGGCGGCCAGTTGTCGGCTATCCATTCATTAGTAATCGAAGCAATTTCATTATGTGGGGGCGCACATCATGTTCTTTTTCGGGCACGACTTGATCATTCTCCTCACCCTCTTCATCTTCATCATCATCTTCTTCTTAGGCTTCATCGTCTTTGTCCTCCTCCTCCTCGTCGGACTCCATTCCGTCTTCGGGGTCCAAGTACTGATCCCCAAATCTCTCTCTCTCATCTATTTCCTCCATGCTTCTGACACAGGGCGATCGTAATCCGGGTTCTGAGAGTCCTCAGAGTCATTATCCAAATAAGTAGGGTAGTGGCTGGAATCTAGTTCCTCGTTTCTTGGTCCATACGAGAAGTCATCTTCAGGGTCTTATTCCTCAGATTCTTGATCAGATACAGCAATCAGAACTCGAGAGGTTCCGACTTCATGGTAGTGAGCCTGTAGACTGGACGGAGGGTTGCTGAAAGTAGCATGATGTCTGTGGATGAGGGCAATGAACCATTCCAATTCAGACTCGCCAGTAGAGGAGTTATCCAGGAAGTCCATGTAGTTTGCTTGAGCCCATTACTTCCACTGAGAGGGCAACAGTTCCTCTAGGCGGCGGAGTCCTTCAGTCCGGCTTACACTGTGGGGGTGAGCGTCAGCCCAAAACTTGTAGAAGTTTGTTAGAAAGTGGTTGAGAGAGTCACCGTGGCTGATCTTGTATGTTTGGAATCAGAATAAATCATTAAGGAATAATAGATTGAGATATCTATAATCTGATATATTAAAGAATTCTTGACTCTTAATCATTCATGAACTTTTCATGTCTTGAGCTATCGGATAGATGGTTATGATGAATAATTTATCAATTTGGTTTGACGAACAAAGAAGTCAAATATTGATGATATCACTCGTGATTCAATATCGAGCGTTGTTCAAGAAATGAAGTTTATAGTTCAATTTAATTGAACAAACACAAGACTTCTTCAAATGACTTAGCACTACTTCAAATATTATGATTGAAAGATGTTTCATAACCAATTACGAATCGATGTGTAACTGATCAAGTGTATATGAACTCATCAATAGTTTCCAAGTCATCTCTTAAGATGTAATCAAGAGAGTTTAATCTTGGATACAAATCAAATTTCATTAGGATTTCGAAGTTCAAAGTTTATAAAGTTTGATTCAACAATCGGCTTCAAGAAAAGTTTATGTTAAGAAAGATCAGATCAAATGATAGAAGTTGGTTCAAATCAAAATGTTTTAGAGAGAGCAAGAAAGAAAAGAAAAGCTCTCTGTATCGATCGATATAGGAGATGTTGGCTAAAATAGAAAATAGGTTGAATCGATCGAAGAAAGAAATCGAAAGTTTTGAAAAAAAGTTAGTGTCGATCGACACAGAAGTGTGTCAATCGACTTGATCATGTCGACCAAAATAAACAATGTCAACTGAATAAATGTGTCAACTGATATGCAATTGTGTCGATATGGAGGGTGTCGATCAACATTAAACCCTAAATGGAGGAAGTCGATCGATCGAAATAGAATATGTCGATCGAAACAAGTGATCGACGCACAAGAAATTGAGCCAAGTGTTGTGTGTCGACCAACACACTCATGTCAACCGACGTGAAGCCACGTCGACAGAAATAGAGGCGTACTGCCTTTGGCACAAAAATGTGATTTTGGCTCTAAAGGTTATCCAAGCTCGTCCAATCAATTTCCAACTACACCAAATAGTTTTCTAACATATATAACGAGTCTAGAAACATATGCTCAACATTTCAAAATGGAGCTAAAATCTAAAAATTAACCCAAATGATCACTAACTTAATTCCTAAGCTATCATACGATTTCTAGGCTCAATATTTAACATGTTAAACATGCATACGTGCTCATATGCTCAAAAATAAGCCTTGAAACATAATATTTCAACTAGGAAAAAATGGCAAATATGATCAAAATCGAATATAACTTGATACGAGTTTAAGTATACCTCTCGGAGACACAAGGATCATGTAGGCTTTAAGATTACTTGAGTTTAGCTTGATCAAAATCTCTTAAACATTAAAAATGAAGAAATTGGGTTGAAAATGGAAGAGGGAATGTTAAAAACCCTAAAAATCATGTTGTTTATCTCTAAATGACTTCGCCAGAGGCTCGCCGGAAACTCGCCAGAAAATGGTAAGTTGTGTGGAGAAAAAGGAAAGCGTAGAGTGAGAGCAACACTTTCTATTTATAGAAATAAAGGAGGGGTAGTTTCGATATTATTGAAAATCAAAAAGTTAAAGTAGTTGTCATTCGCTGGTCACATCAATCATTTTGATATCAACTCACATTATCGGACCTCGATTAAATTAAATTTATCAATTAATAATTAATTTCCTTCATTAAAATAAAGATGGTGGGGAATAATGCTCAAAAATTTAAATTCCCAAATTATATCGATCGCGAAAAGCCTTGGATTAAATCTAATAGCAAATATAAATTTCGAAATTCTGATAAATATATTAAAATTCGTGAAGGGTGTTACATCACAGGTGTTAAATAATAATAAATCTGGACCATTAAAAATCAAAATCAACGCATGTGATCATTTTAAATTCGTTCCAATTTCGGTGCATTATTTGTGTTACCATCTAGCATTCAAGGTCATTATTCAAGAATCTCATTTTGTGTAGTTCATAAAACATAATATGCATACGTTCCATGTAAAAAATGCACTATTTTTTGCATAAAAATGCAGCATATAATTAGTGCAAAAAATGCACTCAATATGAATACAAAATGTATATACTTTAGTATAAAAATGTGTCTTGTTAAAGTTCATAATGCATCATTTGATGCAAAAAAATGCAAATATTTTGGAACATTGTTAATGCGTAATTGATGCATTTTATCCTAAACGTAAATATAATGAAGAACATATACCAGTTGAATATAAAATTAAGATTTTCGTACGAATCTTCTAAATTCAACATATGCAATTTGGATATCATATGAATCGTCGTAAAAATACGTTAATTTGATATATGTTTCGTAAAAAATAGATTTTAATTGAGAAACATATAGTTGTTTAATTATATTGTATGGAGAGAGAAAATGAGGATAGAGAATGTTAAGATCTAAGGAAATATAAGGACAATTACTTAAACTTAAAAGGCTAAATTACTATAATATTCTATTTACCTTATTTATCTAATAAATCCTAAATTATCATAACATTGGATCAACAAAATAAAGGATCCAGATTCTTTCCTACGTAACATGGGGTAAGGCTTTAACATATGATCACTACTATATATATATATATAGAGAGAGAGAGAGAGAGAGATCCACTCAAGTGCTAAAATTAAAGTTTGTGCTAAATAGGAATGAATCTCAGCCCTTGGATTTATAGCATCAATGGTTGAGATTAAAGCATAAAGATTAAAAAATTAAGCATAATTTCCGTTCGTGCTTAATTGCTTTATAAATCGTGCTTAATTCGATTAAGCGTGATTTATAAAGCAAAAAAATATAAAATCTGGAAAAATGTTTTAATCTCAACCATTGAATTTTTTAGATGAATGGTGTAGATTCATTCCTATTTAGCACAAACTAATTTTTAGTATGTGAGTCACTCCCTATATATAATATATATATATATATATAGGATAGTGATCAGGTGAGAATAGGAGTTACTATGAGAAATAAGAATAGATCTCGCGCGTCCATCTCATCAATCGACGAACATGATTCATTCTCAGCAAATTGAAAAACGCGGCATTTTTGCCCCAATATCCTGCAGTTTTAGCATTTAAAGGCTAAAACTGTAAAAAAACTCAAACACAAACAGCAACCTACATTTTAAGCCCGATTTACTTCATTTTTAGCCCAATTTACTTCATTTTTAGCCCGATTTACTTCATTCTTACATAAATATGAATTAAAAAAATTAAACATCTTCTTCTTCAAAGCAGCAATACGAGCGTAGTCTCTATAAAACTCAATACCAACATCAACAGTTCTAAAAACTCTACCCTTAAAATACTTCATCTCATCAACACACTTTGGAAAATGAACCTGTAAGATACAAAAATGCACAAAGTTAACACTAAAGATACACAATATAATAGTAAAAATGAACGTCGATTTGAATACACACTTTAGAATAAATGAAACTGTAAGATACAAAAACGCACAAAGTTAACACTAAAGATGCACAATATAATAGTAAAAATGAACATCGGTTTGAATACACACTTTAGAATAAATGAACCTGTAAGATACAAAAATGCACAAAGTAACACTAAAGATGCACAATATAATAGTAAAAATGAACGTCGATCTGAATAAAACAAATTTTTTAAAACTATATTCATGCACAATAAACAAATTCGAGACCGAACACAAATGCGAAATCCGGAAACAAAGAAAAAAAATCTGATCGACAGAAGAAATATAAATCAAATCGAACGAAGAAGGAAGAAGAAATCAAATCGCGCGAAGAAAGGAATAAAAAATCTAATGAGATACTATTTCAGATTTTAAAAAAAGCTAAAATTACAAAAATAACCTTAATTTTGCAAAACTACAGGATAATCGAGGAAAACTTCACACGGAGTGAAATAGATCATGAGCTTTGAAATCACAAAATTAAAGGCTGAGATTTATTCTCATTTCTCATACTAAAAACTATTCTCATATGATCACTACTCTATATATATATATTGAAATAAAGCATAAAAAGTAAATATATTATTAAAATTATTATTAAATGTTGGTTGCGCATCAACGAGTGTATGACTAGTGCTAAATTTAACTTTGAAGGTCATATAATATAGCTGAAGTTTGTTGTGAAATTAAAAGATTTTTTTGTTATGCAAAGAGAAACAGACTTAAATACACGAGTTGAAGTTAACATGCATCAAATTTAATTATGAGTTAATATATAGATGAAAGAATACTCGAAGCAAGCAATATGAAGAGTCTCATATATATATAGTATACATAGAGAATTACAAGTAGATGGCAACAACAATTCAATAGAAACTAACTATTCTTCACCCCATCCCAAATTAATGGCTGAAAGCTGCAAGCTAGTAATTTCTTCAAGAACTTGACGTGATTGTGAAGTACTACTCTATGCAAAATTATTTGATGATGATAATGACGATATTGTTGAAGAAACAAACTTATTTTTCAGGAAATGGGTTTATTATTGTTTGAGGGGGGTTGATCAAAAGGATGCATTAAACGAAAGTACAATATTAAGAAGGAAATGATGGGTCGGACTGGAATCATATTAAGATTGCTATGGAATGTTTACTCCAACACATCATACACGAGTGCCTACGGTTGCATTTGCTGAGACGTTGGGTGACAAAGAAGATATTGGTACGGTTACATTTGTAGTACTGTTGGGGCCCAACACAGGAGGTATTGGTACGGTTACGTTTGTAGCGATGTTGGGGGGCAACACAGGAGGTATTATACTGGGGGGCAACAAAGGAGGTGGTGGTGGTGGTGGTGGCGAAGGAGGCGGTGGAGATGGGGAAGGTGGCGGTGGTGGTGGACAGGTTGAGTATGGGAAACCGAAAATGTATAGAATTAGACATATTGGTCGAATTGGAGGTGAAGGCGGTGGAGGTGGGGAAGGTGGCGGTGGTGGTGGACACATTGAGAATGGGAAACCCAACCTATATATCATTGGACATACTGGTAGAATTAGATTAGTAATAGCAGTAATAGTAGTAGTAGAAGCTGCCAACAATACGAATTGGAAGACAATAATAATATTATTGTTCCACTTTTTGTTTGCCATAATTACTTCTCTTGCAAAAAATACTTCCCAACTCTCCATTTATATAGGAATCTTTCATGCTTTTTCAACGCTTTGCATGGAATTTAATTACAATCCATTTAGTCATACTACATTAATTATAGTTAGGCCCAATTAATCAATGCTTTTTTAATAAGGTTTATATATATAATTCTTAATTCAAATTAATTTTCAACCTTCTCATCCCAAATCAACTTTACAAAGTCACATTTCAATAAGTAACATTTAAGTCGAATAGCTAGTTTTAGTAAATACCACATTAAACATCGCATGATAAAAATAAATAAATATTTTGCTGAATAGGTTGAAATAAAAAATATGTTGTTCATTGTGGATAGTTGGATTGTTGAAATTGAAAAAACATTTTCCTTCAACTAAAACTTTATCTGATTGGAATTAATGTCATTTTCCTAATTATGTAAGTATTTTTGTTTGAATTAATATTAATATAAGAGGAAAATTGTGAGATGACAATTTTTACTATTTGACATGTAAAATATAACCGACTCTTATTAAAAAATACATAGCAAAATTTATATAAATACCCTTATTATTTGGTTTTTAAACCAGATATCTAAAGTGTAGTGGGCATTTCATTACTTTTTAAAAAAAATAAATAAACACCAGATACTACACTATTATCCGTTTGAATTCTAATTTTTATCTTAAAATATTAATATAAATTAGAAATTTTAATATAAAAATTTATAATTAGTATGTCGGGATCGAAATCAAGTTTTCATCTTCAAATATTAACATTTACACATAAATTTCAAATCTTTCTTAATACGGGCCTTAATATGATGATTAATATTTAATATTGAATTGTGTGAATTTAGGGTATAAATTTCATTTAAGTAAAATATTCTCATATATTGGTCCCCGAATTCAGAGTAAGAATATGTTGCACAGTGGAATGTTATAAATAATAGACTTGCACTTATCCAAACTAAGTGTGAGTCTCACTTTAGTTTATCTAAAACTCAGTTTGGGTCTTAAGTCCAGATAGTCGTTAAGTCAATTTCAATTTACACATCAACACTTAGAGTGTTGAGTTTTAAAGAACGTGTCAGTCCCAGTTTATCAGAGTAAAGAGTATATGCAAAGCAGAAATTAAGTTGTTTGTGCGGTAAGCTTGCACTTATCCAAGCTGATGTTGACGTGTCAACTTGGTTTCTCAAATCTCATTCAGGTACTTAACATCAAATATGCTTAATGTCAGTATTTAGAGTATACTACAACACTTGAGTGTTGAGTTTTAAAATATGAGTAAGCTGACAAAATGAAATAAAACAGTAAATAAGAAATGATATATAGTGGTCCGGGTTAAACCATCCTATGTCCACTCTTTAGACTCTTGGTCTGGTAATCCACTAAGCTTAGACTCATGTTTATCCAGATGTGT
This sequence comes from Plectranthus barbatus, assembly GCA_026898455.1. Classification (NCBI taxonomy): domain Eukaryota; kingdom Viridiplantae; phylum Streptophyta; class Magnoliopsida; order Lamiales; family Lamiaceae; genus Plectranthus; species Plectranthus barbatus. Next base: position 357,438 of record JAPKLW010000072.1, read on the forward strand.
AAGTTTGATGTGAACCATAGTCTGTTGAGTCTTTTGCGCATACTAGACTTATTCGCCAGTCTAGTCTTCAATAGAGCTTCAACTTACAACTCGATAAAAGAACCTATACATGACTATACATATTTCGACTATGCTGAAACTATCTAAGATGGCTTTTATATACTTTGACGCACCAAAACATAAAAACAAAGATGTAGATGGAGTAGGGCATTAGATTGATGCTGGCACCAGTATCGCACAAGACCTTTAGGAACTCGATCCCCCCAATCTCAACTGGAATCGAGAAGCACCCTGGATCACTCCTTTTGATTAGTTTTTTCTTCTCAAGGAGAAGGTTGCACTGCTCATGAAGCCTCACCGTTGAATTCTCCACAAATTGCTTCTTTTCACTCATCAGTTTTTGGAGATACTTCATGTAGCCCGGGATCTCTCTCAATGCTTCAATCAATGGTAAGTTGATGCTTACCTTCTTCAAGTTTTCCACGAACCTTGAGAACTTGGAATCCACCTTTTGCTTGACGAACCATTGAGGAAAGGGCATCGGAGATGTTGGAGCAGCTTTGGAAGTTGAATTATTAAGTTGGGGTAGCCTCTGTGTCGCCCGTGCTGGAGGTGTGTCGATCAACACTGCATGTTTATTGACAGGCAGGGTGTCGATCGACATGCCTGCCGAATTCCCCTCAGTCGATTCCTCTTCTTCACTCGACATGCCTTCCTCATCTTGTCCTCTGTGTCGGTCAAAACAGAGGGCATTATTGCAAGAGTTTCCTCCTCTTCTCCCTCAAACTCATTTTGGGGCATCTTCGAACCCCTATAACTCGTCCTAGACCTCAGTTTGATTGCCTTACACTCCTTTTGGTTCTTGGGGTTCACTTCGGTGGTGCCGGGCAGCTTTTCTTGCTTGTGTTGCGTACCAAGTGAGGTAGCAATCTGACTCACTTGAGTCTCGATCATCTGCACATGTTTTTTGAGCCTGTCCACCTTAGTAGTCACCTCTGCCACTTCTTGCTCGATCTTTCCAACCCAGTAGTCAAAAGCCATGATGAATTTGGACAACACCTCGTCGAGGCTCTCCTTCTTCTTCTCCACGATCTCTCCATTTTGAACATCAAAACCTGGTGGTGGATGTTCTTCGCCTTCTGGCTGAGAATATGAAATTAGGATGAGCTCGTGGTGGGTAATGCTGGTATCCCACTTGCCAGTACTGATTTTGTTATCCACCTCATTTCATGTAATTCACATCGGCTATGGGATCAGCTTGTGCAACTGAAACACAAGATTTAGATGTAAGTTTCTCCATCTCCCCCTTGAGCTTTTCAATCTCGTTCTTGAGGGTGTCATCTTCCTTCTTCTCCACCGCCCTCACTTGAGGTCTTCTTGGATTGGCCCACTTTTGAGTATGCAAGGCCATCTTCTTGAATAGTTTGAGGGCTTTGTCCGCAGACTTGCTCATCACGGAACCTCCGGCTGCATTGTCCATTGATTCTTGAGTTTTTTCGTTCATCCCTTGGTAGAAGGTATGGGCCTGCTCTTTGGTGTCATCTCCATGTCCAGGACAACTCCTCAACAGCTCATCGAACCTGCTCTACGCCTCAAATAAGGATTCGTCCATTTTTTGGTAGAACTGCAGTGTTAGGAATATTGTTAGAAATATTATAACCCCTTGGTCCTAATTGTATGTTTATTAGTTTTGGTGCATCAAAGCTCAAGTCAATCTAGTTTCTAGCAACTTAGTGTCGAGTCGAATTGTAAAAGTCATGTATAGGATTACTCGAGTTCTAATAGAACTAGAATAGAAGATCGAAGAATGCTGAAAGAATCAGCATAACCGAAGATTGCTGAAGATGCTAGTAAAAGGCTAGCAAACTCAGAAGAATGTTGGACACGCCTACAAGAGTGCTGAAGGATTGAAGTAAACGGATTGCTGAAATCTCAGCAAGACTGTTGAGATATCAGCGAACCCCCAATTGCCAGCAGATACACAACAGCATTCAACACATGCTAGTAGACACACAACAGCAATCAACACATTATTCAAAGTCGTGAATCAGAAGGATCCAAATCGCAAAGAAACCGGACGAATCAGAGTGAAGGATAATCAACAGACACAAAGAAAGTTTCCAAATTTAAACTGAAAGATCCGTTCTGACAAAGACGACCAAAATATGGAGATCGCCTATCAGAAAGAAGGGAGACCTGAAGAGTCTCTGCGCTTCGCAGAAAAAGAAGAATGGAGATTGGCGAGCAAACCCTCTGAGTCTAACGGATAAGATTCAAACACTCGTTTGAATCTTCACATATAAATAGGTGTCACCAAAGAGAGGTTCAGAGGTTCATGAACATTCTACAATAAGAAAAGAAAAGAGATCTTAACACTCTAAATAAATATGTGAACTCGCATCGGAGCTTGTACTTGATTGAAGCATTGCACAAGCATTCATAATCGAAGCTCGAGAACTTTGAAGTTTCTTCTTAGGTTATCATTGGGATTCATTCTATCCTAGAAAGAATCTAGCAGTCACCTTACTCTGTAAGTGTGATTATCACGGGCTACTGCCAAAACATGAAGAGGTTCTGGGAAGAACTATGAAACTCCCAAGGTCGACGTCCGATGAGAAGGGAGGTTTGTCCTCACTCTAAGGAGTGTCAAAGGTGAAGATTGAAGATTGAGGTGCTTGAAGGTGCGCGCTGACCAGACGGAGGAGCTGCTCAATGTTAGAGATCAAGCCTGACCTTGTAATCAATCTATAGTGGATTTTCAGTCAGAAGGACTGAAGAGTGGACGTAGAATAATTTTTTGAACCACTATAAACCTCGTGTTCATTTACTGCTTTCATTTCATTACATTGTATATTGTGTGCTTTGAAACTCAACACATCAAGTGTTGAATTATAATCTGCAATAAATCTAACAAAAACTTGAGCTTAAACAAATTTGATAAACACTTGCAACGTCGTGACCTTAGCAAGATATGCAAGACATTAGTAAAACTTCCGCTGCTTATACAAACACTGTGGTCAGGGACCACCGAGGATGCAACATTCTTTGTAAAGAGAGACGCAAAGAAGTGGAAAACCAAGAGGCCATTCCACTCAGACCGTCCAGCTCAATCTAGTCCAACGAAGGAGATCGCATCAACTAGTGGATCTCAAGCTAAAGAAGCAGAATGCTCAATCAGCGAGCTGGAAGAGCAGATGAAAAGATTACAGAAGCTGCTACTGAAAGCTAAAGGTAAGAAGGAAAAACCCCAGCAAAGCCAACCAACAAATAGCCGAACATCCAAAAAGATTCCAAGAACGTGCTACGAATGCAACTCTTCGGTTCATCTAAAGTTTGAGTGCCCTCGAGTAGATCCAGATGAAAGGGAGCGATTAAGAAGACTTTTTGAGAAGTGTGCATCAAAGGCCGTCACCAAAGCTCTGTTGATCAGGACAGAAATACCAGACATCCCACATCACGACAAAGAAGGCTATTCATCAGAAGATGAAGAGGATGTCCTCATGGTATTCATGGCAAACATCAATGACGAAGTTGATGGAAATGAAGAGCAAATAGAAGAATCAGCCCTAGCTGTTACGAGAAATCAGGTAACAAATTTTGTTATGTTTGTTGCTTCTACTTCAGAAAACTTGCATGATACTGTTGATTCATGTTACTCAGAATCAGATGAAATAATTGTAGATTTTCTTTTAAAATCATTTTCAAATTTTCATGCATTAATAGATGTTTTGATAAAAGAAAATTCCTCGATGAAATTTCAGTTTTCTATCTTGACCAGTGAGATTTAAAAATCTATGTCAGCAAACGAGGAACTCTCAAAACTGGAAACTGATTTCTCTTCTCTAATTAAGTGTTTTGACTGTTTAAAACAAGAGAATGATAGTTTGAAAAACAAAAACTCCGTGCAAAATACTTGTCAATGTAGATTTTCTAAAAGCACGAGAGATTTAGATGAAATCCTAAGTGTTCAAAGAAGTTCGAATAATCATGCTGGATTAGGTTTTGAAAAAGGAGAATCCAGCAATGCTGAATTCAGTAAATCAAAGAAAATTGCCTTTGTCCTAGCAATTGGGAAGATTCAGCAACCTGCTAGGAAAGACAAGAGGGATAATATTAAATCAACAACAGTTGCTCAACAGAAGTGTTGGCAAACTAACAATCCCTTGTTGACTGCTCAGTAGAGTGAACTATATGTCTACTGAGAGGAAGCCAGCAAAGTCATAGTATATAACCCAGCAGACGGTTCCATCTTCTATGAAGGTTCATACAAATCCTAGCAAGGCTAAGCAATCTTCTAAGATTTCAAGGAATCCAGCATACACACCAAGTAGGAGGAACACCTGCTTGAGGCCAGAGTCTAAACCATTGCATTTTCAAAAGACTGTGAGGCTCAGCACACCACTACACACTTCTATGTTGATTCAAAGTATTATTCCAATAGGAAGGGAAGGGTAGTGAAACGTGATGAGAGAGAAAATCTCAAAATCACAAAAGTCTGGATTCCTAAAGAGATAATCCAAAGAACTAATCCTGCAGGACCCGCAGCTAATCGGGTACCTAAAATGTAATTTCCTTATTTTATAGGAACAGGGTCCAGCAAGAAGAACTTCGAGAAAATTAAAAGAGTGAATCCTAGACAGTGGATGCTCAGGTCACATGACAGGAGATGAAGATATCTTCACAGACCTCCAGAAGATTAGAGGACCTTCAGTCTCCTTCAGTGACAACTCAAAGGCTAGAGTAATCGGAGGAGGGTGCATCAAACAAGATGGAATGTAAATCATCAATGTGGCCTTCGTCGACAGCCTCAAGAACGATCTACTGAGCATCAGTTAGCTAAGTGAAAATGTATATATTGTTTCCTTCTTTGATACAGGTCGCAAGATTGCTGACAAGACCACTAGAGACGTAAAGCTTAGAGGAATCACGAAAGGAGGACTCTATGTTGTTGATTGGGAAAGTGGTCAGCAAGCTTCATGTTTCATTGCAATTAGCAAAGAAGAAACAAACTGACTATGGCACAAAAGGCTAATGAACTTAAACTTTAAAACTATCAATTATATAGCCAGAAATAACGTTGTTACAGGACTGCCCAAAGAGACCTTCAAGAAGGAAGGAGTATGCAGAGCTTGCCAACAAGGGAAACAAGCCAAAGCATCCTTCAAATCCAACCCAGAAAATGGCCACATCAAACAGAATCCTTGAGCTGCTGCACATGGATTTATTTGGCCCTATGACTCCACCCATCGTAGGTAATAAACATTATACTTTAGTCGTTATTGATGACTATTCCATGTACACGTGGGTGAGACTGCTCAAGAGCAAAGAGCCGGAGCTGATACTTCGAGTGCAATATGACAAAGATCTCATGGTGAAAAGGATAAGGTCTGACAATGGTACAGAATTCTGTAACAGAGAAATAATGGATTTCTGTGTCGATGCTGGGATGGGACATGAAAGGTCCACTGCAAGAACACCTCAGCAGAATGGTCTGGCAGAATGGAGGAACAGGACTCTAAAGGAGACTGTGCGAACAATGTTTGTCGATACAGATCTAGGACAAAGATATTGGGGAGAAGCTGTAATGAACGCATACTGTAGAATCGAATTGGTTTTAATCTTCGCTTCAACAAGACTCCCTACAAAATATATCATGGTTGTAAGCCTTCCTTAGCTCATCTTCGTTCTTTCGATTCACCATGTTATATCCATAATAATGGGAAGTCGAAGCTAAGTACTTTCTCTCCCAAAGCTGACGAAGGAGTGTTCCTAGGATATGGGCATCCTTCTCACAAGGCTTATAGAGTGCTTAACAAGACCATCAAGCTTGTGGAAATAACATGCAATGTTATTTTTTATGAAGCTACTTTAGTGCGAAGGACCATGGGAAATCAGAATGATATGATTCATGAAACCAATAATGTCAATGGATTTTTGGGCTCGAATACTTCCAAAGCTTAACCGATCGATCCAACTAGGTTGATGAATGAATCTTCATCTACGCTGGAGATCTAGGTTGATCCAACTAAGTACGAGCGAGGAGCTCCAATACCAACACACACGACTATCCAAGAGGATGAGACCAATGGAAAGGACCCCTCGCCAAGCTAAAACCCTAGCTCTATCAACCCGAGGAAATCACGACAACCTTCGCCAGCGACTCCCATAAAGACTGGGGCTACCCCGAAGTTAGCTAGGGTTGTAACGGTCCCCCTTGAGCTATAAAAAGGGTGCTGGTAGTTCATTTTCGGACACATTTTTTTATTTATACACTTGTATGCTCAACTTTGCTTAACGGAACTCTCTAATTTTCAATAATATATTTATTCCATTGTCTTGTTTTTTTGGTCACATCCTATTTAAATTATCGTAAATTCCAAGGGTCCCTATCTAATCACAAATCGAACCTCAACAATTTGGCGCCCACTGTGGGGCCTTTGGAACAAAGATTTGGTCTTTTATACAGGAAATGGCTGAAGAACACACTCTGGCAATGAGTTCCAATGTTGAATGCTCCCAATGGTGGGGGGAAGTCCCGGAGATTAGGGTGAATGCGCTCCCGAACCTCCTACTTGGGATGGAGCAAAACCATGCGACGCAACTAGATTTGAGCTTCCCCCCACCGCACTTGTTGTCGATGGACGATCCGAGTATGGCGCAAATCATGAACCAGGTCTAGGATGCACAACAGGAGATCGCGAGGATCAAGCTCCAGATGGAGCAGATGACGAGGGCCCATCGAGAAGTGCTCGAGGAAAACTAGCACCTGGCGAGACCCGCAATGAACCATCGGCCATGGGTCACGGCCCCCAAAAGCTCCATGCAATGCCCTCCAGTTACCCCAAGGAATCTGAACGTGGAATTCAACCACAACACAAGCAGACATGGCCAAAACGTCCCTTACAACCATAATATATCTCGTATGGGTCTTCTGATGTCCGATATTGATTTTGCTTATATTTAGATTATAGAATGCCATCATCAATGCTTCGACCCAATACTTCTCACCCAAGCTAGTCTCAGCCAGCATGGTTCGGACTACTTCGTTCAATGTCTAATTCCTTCGTTCTGCTAGACCATTCTGCTACAGAGTTCTTGGAGTTGAACGCTCATGTCCGATGTTAGTTTCCGCACAGAAATTCATCATAGGCCCGTTGTGAAACTCTGTTCCGTTGTCAGACCCAATTCTCTTCTCTGTAACTTCTCTCGATTCTGGACTTGCATGATCAGCTCTGGTAGTACGATCTTCACTTCGTCCTTGGCTTTCAGAAGTTTGATCCAAGTATAGCATGAATACTCATCTACGACTACTAGTGAGAATCTCTTTCCTCTAACGGTTAGGGGAGTTATAAGACCGAACAAGTCCATATGGAGTAAATCCAGCACTCGGATAGTACTTGGGCTGACAACTTCGTTCTTGAAGGAGGTCGTGGTTTGCTTTCTTTGCTGGCAGGCCTTGCATACTCCTTCTTTCATGAACACTTTGTTTGGTAAACCTTTTACCAAATCATGCTTAGCCAAATAATTGATGTCTTGAATTTCAGATGTCTTAATCTCTTGTGTCATAGCTAGTTTGTTTCTATCGTACTAGTGGCAACAAAGCACGAGTCAGTCTGCCAGCTCAGCCAGTCTACTACATAGAGTCCACCTTTGCGAACTCCCCTCAGCTTAATGTCTCCGGTAGCTTTATCCTTGATTTGACATTTTGATTCCTCGAAGGAGACAATATATCCATTCTCGCTGAGTTGATTGATGTTGAGTAAATTATGCTTCAGATTGGTCATGAGTGACACATTAACAAATAACAATCTCAACCCATTCAGCTCAATACATCCTCTTCCAATGACTCTTCCCTTGGAATTGTCACCAAACATCACTGGTGGTCCTCAGAATCTGGGTTGCGGATGTAAGTACCTTGGTGGCAGCTTGTTGGACAAGTATAAACCACCTCGGTTAGCCTTCATAGCCTTTAAATAAATAGTTTGATTTTCCTCTGGCCTCAAGTAATGTTCCCCCTAATTGGTATACTCCTCTCAAGCAAGACTTGAGATTTGGTTCCCCGGTTAGCATGCTGACCGGATTGGGTGTTCAGCTTTCTTGCAGCATGTATTGGTTGCTTGGCCAAACTAGTTAAAGGAGCTGACTTCCTTGCAGTGTGGAGTTCTATTAAAAGTATGCTTCTGTTGAGAACCTCGGAATCTGGGTTCCGGATGTGAGTTTCTTGGTGGCAGCTTGTTGGACAAGTATAAACCCACCTGGGTTAGCCTTCATAGCCTTTAAATAAAAGTGTGATTTCGCTCTGGCCTCAAGTAATGTTCCCCCTACTTGTTATACTCCTCGTCTCAAGCTAGAATTGATATTTGCTTCCCAGGATTGTATGCTGACCAGGTTGGGTATTCAGCTTTCTTGCAGCATGTACTGGCTGTTTGGCCAAACTAGTCAAAGGAGTTGACTTCCTTGTAGTGGGAACATACTGCTTGGTCAACTTTTGAGGCCGTACTGACTTCCTGTCAGCATGAGATTTTGCCAGCTTAGAGTTTTGCTATTTAACCAGCTTACCCTTTAACTTGGACTTATTTGTCTCATTTTGATCCATCAGCTTGAGGTTGTTGGCTAACCAACCGTTAGCATTGTCAGTTTTGGCTGGCACTTTGAATGCTACCCTTTGACCACTTGACTCACATTGTGTACTAAGGTTTTCTTTTATAAAAATGATGGGTCTCTTAGTACCAGTAGGCGCAGTGTTTTCACTGTTCAAATCGTTTTCATATCCTAACCTCGACTTATCTCAAGGCTCTCTCATGTTTTACATGATTTCATCAAGCCCTCTTGAGCCTTTCTTAAAACAAAATTTTTCATCTTGCTCAAGGATGGTTAAGTTTAAGTATTTACACTCAGATGTTAAATCTTTAAAACTTTTGAGTAAGGCTGAGTGTTCTTCCCTAAGTTTTGCTAGCTCCTAAATAATAGACCTTGATCTTTCAATCTCCTTGGTCAAAACTGAAACTTGTGATCTCAGTGAGGTGTTTTCGCCAGCTAAGACAATTTTATTTCATAAAATTTTTAAATTCATGTGATAAAATGTCTAAAGTGATCTCCTCCGAGTCAGAGCAGTATGACTCAAATTCATCAAGTATATATACTGAGTGATCAGTAATAGGTGAAGTGATTAGCTGCTCACTTGAAGTTGTGAGCGCTGTCTTAACTTCTTCTTCGGATCCTTCCGCAACTTCTACTCCGACTACGACCAGGAATGCTAGTAGAGATTCTTCGTCAGCTTCTTCCTCATATGAGTAACCCTCATAATGATTAGGAATATCCTGCATCTCTGTCTTTATCAGCATGGCTTGTGCCACGACTTTTGATGCACGGCGCTCGAAGACCTTTTTCAGTCTTTCCCTAACCTTTTTGTCCACAGAAGGACACTCGAACTTTAGATGTTCAGAGGAACCGCATTGGAATCATGCCCTAGGGGCACATTTGACGAACCTCTTTAATTTGGAAAGCCTCCTCATTTGCTCTTCAAGCTCGGCGATTGAGCTTTCTCCTTCCTTGGATTGAGAACTAGACATCGTTGGTTTCTCTTGTACTAAACTTGAGTGACCAACCAGCTGGTCAGTATGGAAGGGTTTTTTGGATTTCAATTTGGAATCCCTCTTTACGAGGCAAATTGGCTGCTCGCATGGCTTCATTCTTGTTCACCATTTGGATATCACATTCGTGGGCTTGCGGTTGGACAAAAAACTCCTTGGTTGCACGATTGTCTTGACGAACCAATCCTCTTTTGGCATCTTGGATAAGATCTTTGAGTTAATATTTGCATTGCAGTACGGCCTATCCAAAGCTTTGAGCTCGCTAACAGTGGCGGTAAATCTCTTCTCCATCGCCTTTATAGCCTCTTCAGGTTACATTTGGAATTACTCGTACTAGTCAACACACACTTGCAGTTTGTTGCGCTTCATCTGATCGGTTTCATGGCAAAGTGTGTCGAGGTAGCTCCATACTTCTTTAGCACTGCTAAACTGAATAACTTCATCCACCAAGGCGTCAGGTAAGAAAGATAGTATGGCTTCTAGAGTTACGAAGTCGAGTTGATTTCTTCTTTGGTCTTCTGGACTCCACTTGTTGTACGACTTTTTGACAGTTCTTGCGCCATCATTTCCAAGAGGTGGAAGGACCTTAGTAATCTTTATTGGCCCCTCTTCTAGTACCTCTATCATCTCTGGATGAACGCTCTTTAGCTGGATGGAAGACCACTTTTTCCACATCTCATACTTTTCTGGATTGTACGGCAGCAGCTTTATCATGTTCATCATGATTGTACCTGAGCTAAGATACTACAACAAAATGCTTGCAAGGAAAGGATACCAGTCCTACGTGACTCAAAACGACCAGCCTGTGAGGATTGGCCAATCTGAAACCACTTGTTGGTTCCGATTTATCAAAGTAAAGAGTATATACACAACAGAAATTAAGTTTGTTTGTTCGGTAAGCTTGCACTTATCTAAGCTAATGGTGACATGTCAGCTAGGTTTGTCGAGTCTCGTTTAGGTACTTAGCGTCAAATATGCTTAGTGCAGTATTTAGTATACTGCAACACTTGAGTGTTGAGTTTTAAAATATAAGCTAACAAAATGAAAAAAAGTAGTAAATGACAAATAGATTTATGGTTCATCAAAGAATCTCATTGGCGGCAGATTGCCCGTAAGAGTCAGAGTACAGGACATACTTGACTATTTTAGTCTTTCTTGAAGAGAAAGACTACCAAGAAATATCTCAAGAACACTTAGGTTCTGAGTCTCGTGTTCACTATGGTGACAAACGAAAAGGCTTAAAAGCCTTGAACGTGAGTAATAAGATTAGATGATTTATCATAGCTTAAGGAACTTGATCAGTTGCATTCGGTTCGTCACGATTCATAACCTTCTTCTGTTGAGAATCCTCCGATATTTATAGTCGTGGGATATAAGGTTTGAGCCTGTTAGAGACAGATTTGAAGATGTCTAATCAGATGTCTCTATTGGCTACTGTGCTAGGCGGGTAGGTGGTGCCTTTCCAGATGTTCTACGCCTGCTCCGGCTTTTCTAATTTTAATAATGACGATTCATATTTGTGTCAGAATGACAGTATTCGTCAGTTTGAGGAATTTTGGACCGTTTGTCCTAGGTAGCGAAACTTGGAGTTTCGTGCTTGCAGACTTTAAGGTATCTCCAATCCTTAAACTCTATACTTCTTCAGTACGTTTTTTTTAACCGATCTTCATTGTCTTCATGCGCTGGGACCTGGACTAGGAAGTCAATGCTAATATCATCATACTTGCAACTCCATGTTGATGACATCATCATTCGGTGTATACTTGGTCCCTATGCTGGTAAGTATGGCGTAATTGATGAGACCATACTTGTTGGATCCGTACTTGGTGAAATCCAAACTTCAGCTAGACTCATAGTCATCCAGACTTGTAGAGTTCAACGTGGACCTTAGTCTGTTGAGATTATCCAGTCTGGTGTTTAGATTAGCTTCAGCTTACAACTCGATGAAAGAACTTATACAGGACTTTACATTTTTCGACTATGCTGAAACTATCTAAAATAGCTTTTACATACTTTGACCCACCAAAATTAAAAAAAAATAAGGGAATGAAATTTCTATCAAATTTCCTAACAATTATACCACTAATTAAAATTATATCAATTTCCTTGCTCGATATGTAGTAGTGAAGTGCTCTATCTGAAGCCAAAAGATCATATATTCGAGCTTTTGCAGGAACATCAAGATGTGTGAGTTTAAATAAATATATTACTAAAAACTATATTAAAAGCGAATTACTTTCATTTATAGAAATTACATAATGGATGTAAGTTTTGTAAAAGAATATTTTTTAATTTATTATATTCTTAGATAACCCTTATTTAATGAAAGTCTTGTGTAAACTGAGCTTATGTATGATAAGTTTGTGATCTTTGATACATTCGATAAAAAGAAACTCAAAAATAAACTAGATTAACTTAAATAATACTTTAATTAGCTCGACTTAGTAGGGATTTCAACCTAAAAACCTTAATTTAGTTAATTTTTTTATTAATCTTTTTCATCATAATTATATTAAAAAATTAATTCTAATATTTATGATATTTTTTAAACTATGTTTCAAGTTATATAATTTTATTTAGTTCATACATTTTTCAATAAATAATTACATTCTCAAAAAAAATTTAATCATGATGTTAGAATATTGATAAAATAAAAAATTAATAAATTTTAAAAATATAAATTGATAAATGTATGAAGTTTGATATGTGATTTAAGTTTTTTATAAAAGAGAATAAAAATACTCAGCATCTTTTTGTCATTTAGAAGGTTAAAAGGGAAAGAAAAATATTTATTGAAACAAAAATCTTATAAAATAATAAAAATTAAATACTTCCTCCGTTCCGATTATATAGTCCGGGTTACTATTTTAGGATGTTTCAATTATATAGTCCAATTTCTATATTTGGTATTGTTTTTATATGGCCATTTACCGTTACATCCATGAATAATCTTGGAAAATGAGTATATTAAATGTAATATTATGAAAATGAGAGATTAATTAATGCTTTAAATAAGGGTAATATTGAAAGTTTGTTTAAATATTAAATAATTTTTTTATAAATGTGCAAGGTCAAACTGGACTATATAATCAAAACGGACGGAGTATTATTTTGTAATACCATTTTAACCCAAGAAAACCCAATTCAACTGATCTAAACTAAATTACTCAAAATTCAATAATTTAACCCAAAAGTCTAACAAATTAACTCAATTAACATCTCGGCCGGTTACAACCCAAAAAATATCAATTGAAGTAATTAAAAAGTTAGGCGATATAACCTAATTTAACAGTGCCCTTTGGCTTGCTCCCTTTTTCTTCTTTTGACAATTTTCATCTTTTTCTATTTAAGTTTCTTACCTCTAATTTTGTTTGATTTGTAGGAGACAAGGAGTTAGGAATAGTCGCAAAAGAAAATCGAATGCCTTGAAAAACTTTCCACCTTTAAAGTGGTTATTAAAGTATTAATTAATTAATTAATTATCGAATATAATAATTATTGATTGGGGTGTTCATTTTGATTGGACTCAATTGAAATGTAAAGTATTGTACAAGTTATATATACAATTTGAAACTTTCACAAACTAAATTGATCAAATAATTATTTCCAAACAAACTAAGTAAGTTATATTAAAACAATTTGATTTGATTGATTTAAAGATTTTAAAATAGCATCCAACGAATAGAGCAAACAATGAAATTAATATATTATTTTAAGTGATTTAATATTTAGTTAACGTTGATTCAAAGAATAAAACAAATTTAAATGTATTTCGCACCGTCATCGACTATTATCTAAAGAGAAAGAAGTGAGGTTGCGGTTGTTGAGGCTCGAAAATGAATTGATCGAGGTCTTTAGAATCGGGTTAGAGAAAATAACAGATATCGAATAGCGAGAATCAAATGCAATGAATAAATGCGATGAGCACATAAAATAGCGACAATTAAATACAATGAATAAATGAGATGAGCACATGAAATAATGACAATTAAATACAATGAATGCCAAACCGACGATGAATACAACGATCAAAGTGCAAATGAACGGAGAAAATAAAGTGCTTGTTGATTTAACAAATTGGCAGAGTTTTATCTAACCTTTTAGCGTGGAAAAAATCGATGATAAATTCGAAAGGAGGCCTCCCTTTTATAAACACAAGGGATGCCCATTACAATGGTTTGGGCCCTAACCAACCCTAGCTATAACCGGCAACAATCCCAGATTTCTCGGAATAGACTCCAAAAGTCTCGGGGTCGGTTGTAACTATCGCAACTCCTCTCTAACAGCTACATCCTTATCCATTTGCTCGGATCGTCAGCGAATCCAACCCCCAGAACGGTATTGGGCTTGAACCTGGGGTTAGTTCGCTTGTTGGAGCGGGTTTTGGCTTGGTTCTGGGTCATGCCTAGTTGGGCTTCAGGTTGTTGGGCCGTATTCATTTTGGTCTGTTTTGCAGGAATGAAACGGTCTCATTTGGTTTAGTCCGCTTAGGCCAGACCTTAACAATTGCCCCTTTTGCTTCAGGTTGTATACAAAATAGAGGTCAAAGCCAAACACCATGATTTCGTTAGATCAAAGTGCAGAGTCTAGAGATACCCCAAGGGCCCTAGACATGTTCCCGAAGGTTCGCTTGTCCATCTAGATAAGTTTGGGTGGCCCGGGGACTGACTCAATTTGTACGACCACCAAGTGGGGTAATCCACATATGCTGGTGTCAGGTGGCTTCGAAAAACCAATCCTGAGGGCCTATGTGTGGTTTCAAGATTCCCTTATCCATATGGATGAGTTCGGGTGGCCCAGGGGCTGACTTAATTTGAACGATCACCAAGTGGGGTAATCTGTGTACGCTGGTGTCGAGTGGCTTCGGAAAACCGATCCCGAGGGCATATTCATAGTTTCAAAATCTATGCGGTTTGTCAAAATCATTTCAGGAGATGTTCTCTTGCATGAGAGTAGTGCTCTCAAGCATCCACTTTGATGACACCAAAGAGTTGTGTGGAGTAGTCCTTTGCGGTCTCGACGTGTCTGAAGAGTCTTTGGGAGGACTTGGATGCCCTCGCGAGTCTTATTACCCTTGTCGCGGCTGGACATGCTTCACTTTTTGTGAGTTTTAGAGTTGATAACGTTGGCTTCAGTGCATAGGGCTTGTTTCAGTCCCACAAGTGGAGTTTGGTGGCCTTCGTTAACCTTGTGGGCCGAGGAGACAACAAGACCATGGATCTCTGGTGTTTGCGTCTAAGTGCAGTCGGTAAGCTGACCCAGAGTGCATATGGGTTTGCCGATAGAACCCGAGGTGGGTTTGGCAATAACCTGGTAAGGCACTTTTGGCCTGTGCGGTCGATTTTTAACCCCCATGATTGGCTTTGATTACAGATCTTTAGGTCAGATCAATTGAAATGTGGCATCCTGGTTTGCTGCCAAAACCGGATGGCAGTTGCGTAAGTGATCGCCCACTCAGGGTCTTCGCCTTATAAGTTTCATGTCGGTCTTATTTCAACACAGTCCCCTTTTTCACCCCTTTTGGTCTGATTTCTGGCATTTCTTTGCGATTTTTCTCTTGGTCTCTTGTTGTTCCGTTCGCTGAGATTTGGTTGCATTCTTGCCAGCATTTACTGTTCCTTCACCCGCACAGAAAATTTTCGATCTTTTGTTCTCGTGGTAACTTTTTTGCCTCTCTTTCGTCGTGCGGTCTTCGTTATTCTCAGATGCGGTTTGCATAGTGTTTCTTAGGTGATTTTGTGGCTTTTGTTGCGTGCTTTCACTGTTCCAACTTGCCTTCTGTCGGTCTTCTTTTATGTTGCATGCGCGAGTCATTTTGTTTTTGCGAGGCATTGCCTAACATTCGAATTTAATCATTCGGCGGGTGGTGTGGATTTGTTGTAGATTCGTTGTTCTGATTTTTCGATTAGGGTTCTAATTTGGTTTTGGGAATTGTCGCTGATATCAGGGTTTGTGTCGATCCCCTACTCTCGTACTTCCTTTTATGCTCTTTTTGATAATTTTGTATTCTTTTCTTTTCAAAGAGTTATGAGAATTCTAATTTTTTTTTTTGAGCTTTTTTTTCACACATCTTTTCACCACTAATTTATATTTTCTTATCTCCATCTCATAATCATTCCACCCCATATACCACAAACTCAAGACATGAGAGAAACCAATACTTCTTAATCTCATAGACGAGGAAAGAATAAATTTTGTATAGGCTCAAAAGTGGCTAACTAGGGAAGATTTAATGTGAATGGACAGTGTTTAGGGAATTGGGCTATCAAAGGTGGCCTAAGATCATTTCCTAAACTTGTGCACACTATGCAATCTCAACACAGAAAATAGGCAAGTTCTAAAGAAATAAAAACACACATGTGAATTTCACATCAAACGAAATAAGGCTCAAAATCTCACACAAATGTTTAAATTTTTTTTCCACAATCAATTTCAAATCAGCTCAATCGGCATGCAAGTCTAAGTGTCAAATCAATTCTGTCATGCGGTATTCTACATTCATAAGCATCTAACCACAATCACAATCAATTCAAACTCAACCCTCAATCAATTATAATCTCAAAATCTCATTCGGGTTATATCAAAACTCAAAATTTTTCCCTACAAAATAACATAAAACTTAAAAAAAAAATCAAAGGCGGAAAGCAGAATAAATAAAAGATAGAATGTTCCATCTCTTGTCCAAATTCCCCCAAACTTATTTTCAACTCGAAGAGTGGAAAAAGTTTGAAAATCAGACAAAACAGGGAACGATACCTGGTAGTTGATCTTAGACATCAACTTTTTATCCCCCGGAGTCTTCAAACATCGCGCGACGTGAAATAATTGTTGCTGGCACTTCGTGTTGATTGATGCAGGATGGCGTCGATCGACGTAAAGCCTTCTTGTTGATCCTCGTTGTGGATCGAAGTGTATCCGTCGGCTGCTCGGCGTCGATCGACGCCAGGCTGCGCCGATTGATGCCGAGCTGAACTCCAAAATTTTTTTTAACTACAAAACAATTGTTAGCAAAAACAATAGAAATTCAAAATAAAAATGAAATTGAAAAGGAAACACGTAAAAGGTTGGGTTACCTCCCAACAAGTGCTTGATTTAACGTCACAGCTCGACAATACCTCAAATCACCACCAGGGAGGTCAGGTCCAAACTCGCCGACCTTTGGAATCCACCATGTAAACTTTCTGGTCCTTGATAGTGGTGGTGAGCTCAGAAAAAGACGGCGTAGTTGACACTTACACCCCTCCGTTTCCTCGCTCCCACTCTATGGCAGCTGCTTCCTCCTCCTCAAATTCATCCCCTTCTTCAGTAGTGGAGATTCGATTGCACTCCTCATTCTTCTTGCTTTTGTCAATCACAAAGGTGATCTTCTCGTCATTTGCCCGGAGTGTGATCTCGCCGCTTCGATAGTCAATGAGAGCGGCGCTGGTGTCGAGAAACTCACGCCCTAAGATCATGGGAATGTTCTCGTCCTCCTTCATCTCGTGCACCACGAAATCTGCGGGAAAAATGAGATGGCCCACGCGAATGAGCACATCCTCTAGTATACCTTTCAGGCGGGACACAGACCGGTCCGCCATCTGCAGAGTGATCGTCGTGGGCCTCATCTCTCCGATGTTGAGACGTTTGTATATGGTGTACAGCATCAGGTTGATATTGGCCCCAGTATCACACAGTACTCTCTCGAAAGTGCATCCACCAATCTCAACTGTAATAGACAAACATCCAGGATCGCTTCTCTTGATGGGCACCTGCTTTTGAAGTAGCAGGTTGCACTGCTCGTGGATCTTCACCGTCTCATTCTCCACGAATTGCTTCTTTCCAATCATCAATTTCCAGAGGTACTTCATGTACCCCGGGATCTCTTTTAGTGCTTCGATCAGCGGGATGTTGATGCTAACCTTCTTCAGATTCTCCACAAATCTGGAGAACTTGGAGTCCTCCTTCTGCTTCGCGAACCATTGTGGAAACGGCATAAGAGGGGGTTGACCTTCAGACTGTTCCAAAATTTTGCTTGGAGTAGACTTCTGCGTCGATCGACACAGGGTTGCATCGATCGACGTGGCTTTGTGTGTGTGTCGATCGATGCGGGGTGCATCGATTGACGTGGCTCCATTGGTTGAAATGGCATCGCGTTGATCCTCGACGTCGATCGATGCATGAGGTGCGTCGATCGACATGAATTCACCTCCTTTGTCGTTTTGCTCCATCTCGCCTCCGAACTCGTTTACAACCACCTCGGGATTCTTGTAGCTCATCCCAAACCTCAGAGTGACGGTCTTGCAGTCTTTTTGAACCCTTGGGCTCACCTCCGTTGTGCTTGGAAGTTGTCCGGGCTTGTGTTGGTTGCTGAGAGTGGTGGCAATATGGCTCAATTGCATGTCCATCATCTGAAGGTGTTTTGTCATCAACTGCATGTGATTCGCCATTCCTTTCACTTCGGTTTCCACTTTCCCAAACCGATTGTCGGAGCTCTTGATGAATTTCTCGAGCTTCTCCTCTAACACCGACTTTTTCCTTTCTACGATCTCTCCTCCAGTACCTACATCAAAACCAGGTGGAGGGTGTTCTGCTGCAGAGGGGTTAGAATATGAAAAACCAGGGTGAGTTCTCCCATGGTTGTAATGGTACCCCTAATTGGCTCCTCGATAGTTATTCTGATAACCACCTCCAATATAGTTCACCTCCGCTCCAGCAGCTCCAGATGAACTGCTCGCCCCCCGGTTGATGTAGTCAGCCTCCACGGGTACTATGGCCATGTTTGGCTCTGTAGCAGCAGTAGTTGTGGCTTTTGCTGCTTCCAATATTGCAATGTCTTCCCGGAGCTTTTTCACTTCAGCAACCACATCGAATTCTGGCCTTGTCTCGACTGCTTTGACTGGTAGCTGCCTCTCGGTCGACCACTGATGGTTGTTCAGAGCCATATCTGCCAGGAGTCTCATTCCCTCATCTCCACTCTTCTTCATTAGGATCCCCCCAGCATATGCATCAACCAACTCCTTCATGTGTGGAGTCAGCCCTTCGTAGAAATGACAGACCTGCATCTCTAAATCAATCCCATGCCCAGGACAGAGCCCCAACAGCTCCTTGTACCTCTTCTAGGCGTCATGTAGTGATTCATCATACATCTGTTTAAAATGAGTGATAGCAGCTTTCCTCTTCAGCAGTAGGCTCGGCGGGAAGTAGTTGGTGAGGAATTATAATCGAAGTTCCTCCTATGTCCCTATCAAACTCTTATCCAATCTAGCAAACCAAGACCGTGCCTCGTCTCTGAGTGAGAACGAGAACAGTCTCATTCTGATTACATCTTGGGTTACTCCATTCTGCTTCACAGTGTCACACACCTCAATGAACTGGTTGAGGTGGGCATATGGATCTTCTACAGCTCTCCCCGCAAACTGATTTTGTTGCACCATCTGAATAAGGCCTATACACAACTCAAAGTTGTTGGCATCGATGCCAACTCTGAATCCAGCCTCCGCTTGCTGTGGAAGAAATCGATCCAAGATGGACCTTTGTGGAACCACTATCTGTCTGTTATTTAACTCTGCCAGTCTTGCAGCTTGTTCTGCCTGAGTAGCTTGGGCTGCTTGTAGTTGTGCTCTCAGCTGCTATATTTCATTCACAAATTGCCTCTGCTCCTCGGGAGTCATATTTTGCAGAGATGCTTCAGGATTCTCTGTCATCTCTCGTTGTTTGTCTTTTCCTTTCTTTTTGATTTTCCTGCAGTTTGCTTCAATTTCAGGGACAAAAGCCTCGAGTGTTTTTCCTTTGGCTCGCGTGTTCATGCACCTGCGCAGAAAATAGGTAGATATCAGTTCGGCGTCGATCAACGTAGGGTTACGTCGATCAACGCAGGAGAGAGATCAGCATCAATCGACACGAGTTGTGCGTCGATCGATGCGTGTATGCATCGATCGACACCGAGTACAGAAACACAAACTCACACACGCACACATACAGAAAAATAAAACTTAAAATAAAACTTAATCCAGCAAATCCTAGAACGAACTAGTAACAAGATAAAATCTAACAACTCCCCGGCAACGGCGCCAATTTGATCACTGTAAATATACATATAAATTATAGCAACAATGGCAAATAAATTTATAAAAACCCTAAGGTTATCGAATCCAGGGGAATTGTATAACGAAATTATCCTATGTACCAACTATGATCCTAAGATACGTTGTTTGAGGAAACAGAAAATCAGTGTTTTGATTTGGAAAAGAAAGATGACAATACTAAAAATTAAAGAGGTTTTGAAATCAAATTTAAAAGAACACAGATTCTAGGGAAGAAATCTTATTATGAATAACATGTAAAAACCAATTAATTTAACAGGTGAAATACTGCAATAATGATATATTTCCTGGGGCGGGCAAATATAACCTAGATTACTAATTAGTGACTATCTCCTTTCGGTCTCAAGAATACCAAATTAGTCAATCTGATAAGCAAATCAGTTCAATTCCTATAGTCTAATACATCTCATTGGACAGTATAGAGTATATCATGCATTCCTAATCTCACTATCAATATTCACCTTTCAGTCCTTCTATTAATAGCTAGACATCTAAATTAATTGTCACCTTTCGGCCCTTGGATTAATCTAGAATCATAAAATAAACACAGGAATCATGAACCTAATTAATTAATCATAAACATGCATTGATAATAATATCAAACCCTAGAACCCGCTAGGGTTTCTAGCCACTCATCGCAGATAAAAATCCAAAACAAAACTTATTAAATTGCATAAAAGTAAAGAACTTACTAGAAAATAAAAGGGTTTCATGTTTCCCAACTCTCAAAACTCTAAAAACTTAATTGCAGAATGAAAATATGATGATGGATCTGAAAAATATGAAAGGGTTGCTGAAAAAGTCGAATTTAGTAGGATATTTATAGAGGTGGATGTGTATTCTATCAAATCTAGGGCTGAAGATATGATATAATTCAAGTTTAATCGAATTTTTGCGCCAGCAGATTCACGTCGATCGACGTGGCTTCCACGTCAACCGACGTGAAACGTCCACATCAATCGATGTGGATTCCACATCGATCGATGTGGTCCTGTCTCGCCCCTTCTCTACGGTCTCACGGTTTTGGTCATAACTTCTTCTTTCGAACTCCGATTGACCCAATTCCAGTTGCGTTGGAAAGCTAACTCGAAGCTCTATCCAATGCCATGCGCCAATAGCCCGAATTCCTCAAGTGGAAGAACTCTTCACTACTAATCTTGCACGTCACTGCTTTCGGAATGATTTTCCGGTGAATTTGGCCTAAAACCTGTAGAAACATACCAAAGCACGCATAATACCA
This sequence comes from Plectranthus barbatus, assembly GCA_026898455.1. Taxonomy (NCBI): domain Eukaryota; kingdom Viridiplantae; phylum Streptophyta; class Magnoliopsida; order Lamiales; family Lamiaceae; genus Plectranthus; species Plectranthus barbatus. The sequence goes on from JAPKLW010000072.1 coordinate 378,353, forward strand.
CCCAATATAGACTCATGCATAAAATATATATAAAAACTCAATGAAACTACATAAAATAGTAGAAAATAATATAGATAAGTGAGTAAAATAATGAATTTATCAGTTACCTCCCAACAAGTGCTTTAGTTAACGTTGTAGCTCGACGGTACCTCTTTTCTCAACTCCAAGGAGGGTGTGTCCGGACTCGCCTTCCTAGAGCTTCCACCATATAGACCAAACAATCTTGAATGACAGCTGTGAGCTCAGGATGAGATGGTGTAATTGACAATTTTACCACCTCATTCCTTCGCTCCCATTTTTTTAGCGGCTTGGTCTTCCTTGTCTTCCTCAAGTTCTTCCTCTTTCTCTTCATAGTCTTCAATGGAGGTGATTCTGTAGCATTCAGATTACTGCTGGCTTTTGTCGAGCTTAAATGTGATCCTTTCCTCATTGGCTCGAAGGGTAATCTCCCTACTAAGACAGTCAATCAATGCAGCACTAGTATCCAAGAATTCCCTTCCCAAGATGAGGGGTGTGCTGTCATCTTCCTACATGTCCAAGACCATGAAATCTGCAAGAAAAAATACGATGACCCACACGAATGAGAACATCTTCTAGTTTACCTTTTGGGCGAGATACAGATCGGTCTGCCATCTGCAGTGTGATGGTGGTCGGCCTCAATTCTCCAATGTGGAGGCGCTGGAAGATGGAATAGGGCATCAGATTGATTTTGGCCCCTGTGTCGCACAGCACCTTTGGAAATGATATCCCCCCGATCTCAACTGGAATGGAAAAGCATCCTGGATCACTTCCCTTGACTGGGAGTTTCTATTGTAGGATCATGTTGCACTGCTCATGAAGTCTGACTGTCGAGTGCTCCATAAAATGCTTTTTCTCACTCATCAGCTTGTGGAGATACTTCATGTAACCTGGAATTTCACTCAAAGCTTTGATTAGTGATAAGTTAATACTTACCTTTTTAGGATTCTCCACAAATCTCAAAAATTTTGAATCTTCCTTCTGCTTATCAAAACGTTGAGGGATGGGCATCAGAGGTGGTCTGGTAGCTTTGGAACTTGATGTTTGATGCTGGGGAAACCTCTGTGTTGATTGGGCAGCAGACATGTCGTCCTGTCCTCCATGTCGATCGATAGGGGGCGTGTCGGTCGACATGCCCGCAGAACTCCTGTTGATTGATTCTTCTTCATCACTTGACATCTTAGCATCCTCCTATCCTCTGTGTCGATCGACATCAGGGGTTTCAATCGAAACAGAGGGCAATCCAGCGGCCTACTCCTCCTCTTCTCCCCCAAACCTGTTTTGGGGCATGCTCAGACATGTGTAGCTGGTTCCAGATCTCAGTTTTATGGCCTTGTAGTCCTTCTGATTCTTAGGGTTGACTTCGGTGGTGCTCGGCAGCTTTCCTTGTTGATGTTGCACACTAAGTGAGGTGGCAATCTGACTGACATGCATCTCGATAATCTGCACATGCTTGCCAAGTTTGTCCACCTTGGTGTTGACCCCTGCCACCTCCTGCTCAATCTTGCCATCACATTAGTCGGAAGCTTTTATGAACTTCTACAACACCTCATTGAGGCTCTCGTTCTTCTTCTCAACAATTTCTCCATTCTGCACATCGAAGTCTGGTGGAGGGTTTTCGGCACCTTCAGGTTGAGCATAGGAAAATTTGGGATGAGCTCTTTGGTGGTAGTGCTGGTATCCCCCTTGTCGGTACTGATTTTGGTATCCACCTTGATTCATGTAGTTCACGTCGGCGAAGGGATCAACCTGTGCAACATAAACACAAGCACTAGAAGTTAACTTTTCAACCTCCCCCTGAGCTTTTCCACTTCTTTCTTGAGGGTGTCGGATTAGCCCATTATTGAGTGTGCAAAGCCATCTTCTTGAACAACTTGAGGGCCTTTTCAAGTGATAAGCTCATCAGAGAACCTTCGGCTACATTATCAATGGACTCTTGGGTTCTTTCGGTCATCCCTCTGTAGAAAATGTGGGCATGCTCCTTGGTGTCAACTCCATAGCCCGGGAAGCTCCTTATCAACTCATTGAACCTGATCCACGCCTCGAATAAGGACTCGTCCATGTTCTGGTGGAACTGCAGGATCTCCGCCAATTTCTGAATGATCACTGATGGTGGGAAGAATGCGGCGAGGAACTCTGCTCGGAGATCTGCCCAAGTGCGAACGCTGCTGCAATCCAGGGCTGTAAACCACGTTCGAGCCTGATCCCGAAGTGAGAAGGGAAACAAGCATAGATAGATCACATCGTAGCTGACTCCATTTTGCTTGATGGAATCACACACCTCCACAAACATTTGGAGATGGGTGTATGGATCTTCCACTGCTCGACCACCAAATTGGTTCTGCTGAACCATTTGAATCAAGCTGGTTTTGAGTTTAAAGTTATTGGCAATGATGCCAATAAGAAATCCCTCATTGTCGGGCTTCGATCTGTACCTCCTTGCCATAGCATTCGGATCCTCATCATCGGAGTCCTCTTCGCGGCGCCTTTATTTTTCTCTCCTTGCAACCTCGATCATGTTTGCTTCTCTTTCAGCCATGAGCTGCTTGATGACTTCCTTCATGTGGTTGACTTCTTGAACAAGGAGAAGGGCATTCCCTTGAGTGAATTGTGTATTTGGCTCCTCCAATGGTGGCATGTCTGAGAAGTCTTCTTCGGTTATATAGTGTGGTGGATCCATGTTGATGGTTGTGCTTTCTTTTTCCTTATTTTTCCTCTTCCGGGCTGTGGCCTTGATTTCTGAATCAAAAGCTTCGAGTGGTTAGCCCCGAGCCCTCGTGTTCATAAAACCTGAGAAAGGAACAGCAGAAAACCAGCCTCTGTGTCGACCGACAGGGGCTCTATCAATCAACACGCAGGACATTTGCAGCTGAGTCGATCGAAACAGGCACAAAAACCCTGAAAACACACGCACACTAAAACACAAAAATAAAACAAAAAAAAAAATAAACACGAAAATAAAACAAAAACTCAAATAAAATACAGCCTCAGTCCATCAGATCTAAAAACAAACTAATATCTAGACAAATCTAACAATCTCCGACAATGGCGCCAATTCGATAAACTGCGTAGAGCAACGAGCAAATAAATTTTACACCCGAATGTGGTCGATCCCACAGGGACTATGCAACGAAATATCTTGACTACTAGCTATAGCTTTTAGAATATAGAAGTTTGAGGAAATTGAAAATAGAGATTTGGTTTTTGAAATTGAAAGATAACAGTGAAAGAATTTAAAGATTTTTAAGACAATAATTAAAGATACAGATCCTAGGGTAGATAATCTAAACTTCAGCGTGCAAATTCATCAACTCAGAAATGGGGTAAATTAGATTTTGATGGATTAAATTCCTTGGTCTGGCAATAAAACCCTAGATTGTTAAACTGTGACTATCTCCTCTCGGTCTCAAGAACACAATATAGCCAATCTCAATAATAATCTAATTAAATCCTACAAATTAATTCTTCTTTTTTAGACAGAAAATAATTGTATTTAATTCTTTTTTCCTATTACAAATTTTCACATCTTGGTATTTCTCTCGATCTTTCTTTAAATCTAGATTCGATAAATTAAGCACAAGGAATCAAACCATGCTATTGAGTTTATTTTATTTAAACATGCATCAAAAAAGATTATCACAAGCCCTAGAACCTGCTGGAGTTTCTAGCCACTAAACATAACTTGAATAAAAGAAAACATATTATAAAATACCTTAACAATTGAAGAGGGACCTTCAATGTCTTGGAAAAACTCCAATGTCAAAATATTCTAAGTGTGAAAACAATGATTAAAGTGATAAATTTTCGTGCACAACTGAGTTCCCTATTTATAGAGGAGCCAAATATATAAACTAGGTATTGAGCTAAAATAACAAAAGCAACCAAAACAAGTCAATTTTCCTTCTCGGGCTTGTGTGTCGATCCTCATGCACCACGTAGATCAACACACATGCAAGTCAAAATTCGGGTTTCTCCTTTATTTCGGTCAACCCCTCTGTCATCCGTGTCGATCGACATCATGTATGTCGATCGACATGCCTGCAACATGTCAAGCCCTTCTTCTGCTGCCTTCCTCAATCGACATCCGACCTTTGTGTCGATCGACATGCACCACATCGATTGACACAGAGGTTATGCTTCAAGTTTTTGGCACGTCTTCCAACTTGGTCGACTTCTCGTGTGTCAATCAAAGCAGTAACTCTTTTAACCTTTTGACCTCTTTTTAGCCTCAAATACGTGCAAAACATAGCATCGAGAGCATAACATCCTCTAAAATAGACTCCTGCACAGAACTAACTAAAAACCAAAACAAATAAAACCAAAATAATAGAGAAAAACATGGATAAGTGGGTACAAATATGAACTTATCATGTCGACAGACAGGCCGGATGTCGATCGACATGCCGGTCAATTATGCTGGAAAACACGATTTTACAAGATTTTGGGCGAGATTTGGTGGGAATAAAAGATATACATCAACTTGGAAGCCTTGATGACCCAAAAAGGAAGATTCATATAAAATAGGATATTAAGATTAAGACTAACATCAAATTTAATCTTATTCTTTATAGGATTTTTCCATGTAAGGCCTACACAAACTCAATAAATACTCCTCTAGATTAGATTATTCATGGGACCTCCCTTTGGGGGCTTAGTCCCACAATCTTTTCTTATCCTTAATTTCTGTAGTATTTTAGTCTATAGTTTTTATTTTTGTACTTTAATTTATGCACCTTAGAATTCCTCTTTCATTTTATTTATGCAATTTACTTTTTATTTAATTATGTCTTTTTATTTTATTAGGTCTGGTTAATTTTCCTAGAAAATTCTAGGGTTTGTACAACTGTTTTGGATGCATGCTTGATTGATTAATTCATTGTTGATGGTTTGTGATTCCTGTTTTCTTTCATGATTCTAAATTAATTGAAGAACTGAGAGGTGAAGAATGATTTAGATGTATAGCTATTGATCGAAGGACTGAGGTGAATATTTATAGTGGAATTTGGAATGCATGATGTGATCTGTACTATCAGACCAAGAAGTACTAGATTGTAGGGATTTAAATATGTTGATCTTATGAGATTGATTAATGAATTTCTTGAGACCGAGAGGAGATAGTTACTTATTAATAATTTAGTTATTATTTGTCGGACCACGGAAATTATAACACTTTTCTGATATCTCACCTGTTGCATGAATATTTATTTATTTGCCTGTCATCATGAGTAGAAGTTTAACCCTAGGATATGTATTATCCTTTATTTTCTGTAAGTATTTATTTGTATTTTCAAAAAAAAAACCTACAATCTATTTTTCAATTGCTCAAACAATTTATCCAAAAACTATGTTTTAGTACATGAGTTTATTTCATGCATCGTTCTCTGTGGGTTCAGCATTCGAGTTATAAATTTATTTGACCACTGCATTGCAATTAATCTGGTGGAAATATCAGTGATCAACATTCACGTTTTGGAGTCATCAGAGGTGACCCCCTTGGGGTCGGCTGGAATTGAAGAGTCGGAGAAGTCTGTGGCCAATCAATTTCCGAATGATGATGCCTCAACTTCAAATTTGAGTATCAATTCTTTCTATCTATTAGAAGTCGATGAGGAGTTGAAACGGGACGAGATCAAGCCATGTGACCCTATTCTCACTGTTGTCCCCCATGTCGATGCCGAGAAGGCTCATAGATTATAAGGGTCGTCCAAGAGTCAGAATTTTTCCATTGCCATTCCTGAGGCCATAGATTAGTGTTTCTACCGGGCCGACGGCATGGTCTTATTATGCTTGGCTACTGTAAAAATGGGATAGGGTTCCTAGTGCAACCTTTCTTCTATGCAATTCTCAAATCCTATGGCATCTCACCCTTCCAACTAGCTCCAGTCAAATGGTGCAACATGTTGGGGACCATGCTCCTGTTTTATGATGTCGGGCTCAGCTTGCCGACCCTTCGCAAGTGGTATAACCTTTATAAGTTGGGTCGCTATCATGAGGGGTATTATTATTTTACGAAGTGGAATGGGGAGCGTCTAATTCAAGTTCTCGGTTGTCCAAAAATGATGCCTAAATGGAAAAATCAATTGGCCTGGTTGATGATGAATCGAGAGACCCTGAATTCTTGAGAGCTTGGGGGACAACCAACAAGTTAGATTGCACTCCTAAGTTCTCGGGGTCGGGGTCGGCACCAACACCACATCTCGACCCTCACTTTTTTGTTCAACTATCTTGCTTGACTGCTTTGATTGGTTATATTCTATGGTTGCTCACCTTTTCTTATATAGTAGGGTATAAGCAGACACAACTTACAAGTGAGGAAACGGGTCATATTGCTATTGTCTTTTAACACGAGAAACTAGATTTTAGGGTTTTTTCTGCATTGAAGGAGTGTCAATGCAACCCACTAGATAAACAAACAGTGAAAGTAAGAACATCTCTGTCTGCACTACTTGCCACAATGTTAGCTAAAAAACAAGGAAGGCATGGAGGAAAGGAAGGACGAGGCTGAGGGGGTCGGTTCTGACCTCGGCTGAGGGGGCAGGTGCTGCGACCTCTAAAAATCAATGCAATTTGGATTCCTCTCATCGTCCTGCTGATCCTCCCTCCCACAAGGGTTCGAAGAAGGAGTCTGCAAAGGGGTCTTCCAAGACCTTGCTGCATGTGCCGCAACCGTCGCAGCAAAAGAATGACTGATCCTGCCATGGGAAGCAGATCGACTCTGACCCAGCGGGCCTCATCGACACCAACTGGGACCCCTTAGCTAAGTTGGATGCCAAGAATACCCCTATCGGACCCCTAGCTCTGACGATGATGAATCCTCCAACACCAACCTCTCCATCCAGCCCCCTAGCTCTGACGATGATGACTACTCCAACACCAACCTCTCCATCCAGCCACACGGTGCCTCCTCAGAGTATAGGCGGTCAGTCGTGTGTTGCTGCGAAGGCCTTTGCTAACAAGGCCATTGCCATCCCCGACAACGTGGTCCTGCTTGATCACTTCTCTAGCTCATTTGCCCAAGAGGCCTTCAAGATGTATCGAGTGATGGTTATGGTTTTCTTGACCCCTTAATTCTTCATCGTTTTCGATTATATTTGGCTTTTTATATTGGTTTTTGCTATTTATTTCGTGCATGCCTCCGATAAGCTTATTTACTACCAGGATGAGCTAGTGACGTCGATGGATAGGATTTCGGCTGGGACCGGCCAAATGAGGAAAGAGCTGGCTAAGGAGAATGAGAGGAAGGTCAAACTGGGTCGGCATATTTCTTTTTTGTCCACCGAGCTGGTGATGGATTTATAAACTAAAAGCATTATGATCGGTATATTATGAACATGACCTTTGATTAATATATTGGTAATCATTGTTGTTGTATTATCATCTCATGTCTGAATTAACAAGCATGTATCGCTAACGACTCTATTCTTTTATCTCGTCATAGGGAGATCATACGGTGGGGTGGGTTGTATATCACAGAAGATCGTATGGATTGCTTGACCTAGCGAGATATAAATGGTTATCACAGCTGAAAAAGTGCTAGAATAGATTTTTGGTTTAAGCTGCAGCGCAGTTAGTAATTAGTGGCTTATCTTGGTCACTGGAAGCGTTGGTACGTTTGGTACGTATTGATAGGACCTAATTGAGATCAATTCTTTTATCTGACATTAATAGAATCTTGATCTTGATGGCTTGATGATATCTGAAGTCTAGTGAAAGTTCAAGAGGTATACACAAATTTGTATATCACTTTGAGATGTTATGATGGAAAATCTTACATGTACTTGTATATCTGCATCTTAAGTGATAGCAGCTAGTGTATAACTTCTAGTTCTGTAGTTAGGTAACCATATCCAATATGGGATGGTGACATTCTCTAAGAAGCTCAAAATGTTCACTATGCTAAATTCCTGCAGGCTGATTAAGTTCAAGCATAAGGGAAAAGGATTATGCGGTATAACTTTGGAATAAAATATGTTAATTAATTTGTAGGCTTGTGTGAGCCTAAATTAATTAATTAATGTTTGTAACCTTAAATATAGTGATATACCGAGCCCATGCAATCCGTTCCTCATAATGTGGTAACAAAAAGGTAGGACAGTATTGATTCTCTTGTGGAATGAATCAATATAATTAATTAAATGTATTCTAGGTTGAATATGGGAATTAATTAATTGATAGGACGTTTTTGTTATTTGCATATTGGTCTTGGTCTGTCCCATGAAAAGCTCAAGCCCGTTAAGGATCAAAATTTCCTATAAATACCCCTCTTGTTCTCATATCACTATACACCATACGATCATAAGTTGCTAATCAGCAAACCAGAGAATTAGGAGCTGCAATAGGAGACAAGATCTGAACCAAGGGAAGACAATTCTGCTTCTCGATAGGCATGATATTTAGAGAGAATCTTCACTAGATATCCAGATCGAAGCGAGGGACGCAGATCAGAAGATCAGATCTGGAGGACCAATCTCCTTCTCTCTCTTCCTCTTTTTTTTATTTTTATTTAATAAAATCAGACATTTAATTCTGATTATTTTGGGATTGAATCTTTTTGCGCAAGAAGTATTCAAGATCAAATTCTTGCACAACAGTTCAGAGTTTTATTCCATCTAGGTATTCCGCAAATCTTCTCTTGCATTTAATAGGAGCATGCTAGGTTTTATTCATAGACATAGTAATTATTTTAGACATCCAATAATCGGTCCTTGGCAAACGGATTATGCAATTCAATTTGCAAATAAAAATCCCTTCAGCTGGAGAGTGCGCGGCACGAAGCCATCATCTATCTCAATAAATATGATGCGTTGAAGAAGTATAAGGCTAATATGGACATGAAGTTCTCTAGTTATGACATGGAGTTTCCGCGGGTGGTGACTAAGTTGGAAGACCAAATCCTAAAGGGGAGGTTGAGACTGTGCACTTCTGGGATCGGTTTCATCGGTGTCAGGAGGCTAGGCTGACGGAAGCTAAAGTTGCAGAGGCCAAGATTGCTAAGCTGGAGGTCGGAATTAGGGTCGACATAATGCCCTAATTGGTTCTAACGCTTTCGGTCTGTAATATCCCGGGTTTAATTAAGCCGAGTTGTGCTTAATTAAACAATTAAATAAAGTTTTATTTAGCAATAAAATTTGAATTGCTTTTAAAATGAAAAATGACACCCGTTGTTGCATGCAAGTCCGTTTCATGCAAACAACGTGCCTATGGGTATGTTTTAGAAAACCTAAGTGGCCATGCAATCACACTTTATATAAAAACTCCAGTGCAACAAACTTTCAGTTCAAGCATAATTGAGTTGTGATTAAATCAATAACTTGCACCCGAATGCTCAATTTCTTTCAGCGAGCTAGGGTTTGCTTGAGATTGATTTATGAGCTATTTAGAAATGATTGGAATGAGATTCCGATACCCGATGCATATTCTTTGATTTTTCGAACTATTAAGATTGGATCAAAAGTGCTATAATTCCAAAAAAATGTGGAATTGCACCTATGAGTAGATCTCATGATTTAGAACCTTTTTGTAGATGTCCATTTTTTAATCTAGACATTGTATGTAAAATTATGAATCCGAAAAGGTAGAAAATCGAAGCTGAATACACGTGTGATGAACCGAGATCACAGGAAACGAGAACATGATGTGTGGCATTCTTCGCGGTGAAGAATGCCGCAAGTTGGCAAGTGGTGCAACAACAATGATGAGCTAGGGCAGTGGGATTTATTGCAAGATTTTTTCAGATTTGGAAATTACAAATTAAACACAAGAATTTCATTACAATCTTCATTCGTCACAATCACGCCGAACACCCCTTTTTTGCGCACCCTTTTTCTCGCCTGAACACCAACCAAACCATCGTACCTTTGGCTACCAAACCACCTACAAAAGAAAACCCTTGCTACAAGGAACAAGTTGAGCTTGGAACTGCATAAATCCGTCAAGAAACGAGGGAGATATTATCATTTGAAGTTACCCCGCGGTAAGTCGATAATTTTTAGGTATCGGGTTGAAACTCATATCAAACAATGATGGATCTTCGATTAAACTTCATATTCATGTTCCCCATGACTTTACAAACATCTTGGTACCAAGGGATTGCCACCCCAGTCACCGAAAAGCTGAAACTGCCTCCAAACACCATAAATTCGCCTATGAGTTTTCTCCAATTTTTTCCGGTGAGTCCATCCATTCTGTTTGAATCTATAATGTCCTAGTATGTGTATAGACTCATGGTGGTGGATTTTGGGGGTTGAAATGGCCAGTGTTGGCCAAAAATTGGTTGTGTCATTGACTGTTATCGCGCACGTCGTGTGTAGCTTGTTTCTATGTCGACAATAGCATCGACCAATGCTGCTGGCATCAGTTGACGTGCTCATGTTGACCGACGAGGCTAGTGGTGCTCGACGTGACCAGCGTTGGTTGTGGTCGCCGGCATTGGTCAACGTTCGGTGATAAAACACATATATGCATATTTTTTGTCCATTTTCGATCTGATTCGTTCCATTTTTTATGCATGAGCTTGTATGATGATTATTTTATGTTCCTTGCATGTAAATATGCAAAAACAAATGATTTTGGATGTTGGGATTTAATTGATTTGATTATTGCATTGTTAATTACAAGTCTACTCTTTTAATATATAAGTGTGATTTAATTGAGTTGATTTGTTAGTCGTGGATTGGTTAACATGTATGATTGTGATTGGTTAAGTTCCATTCCTGCTTTGATATTCGAGGATGCATGATGAGTTGTCGGGTTTTGTCAGTTTAGTCTTCAGTCGTACAACTTGAATTCAAGTAACATCAGCTAAGGCGCTGATTGTTTAACAATTAGATGATCTAACCTAACTTGTTATGCTCTCCTACGTTAATATTAGATAGCCATATCATAATCGATATGACAAATGTCCTAATTGATATGGAAAACTATAAATAAGGAAAATAATATAATCTTCAAAATTGAAACATATCTATTATTAATCTTCTCAAATATTCTTGTCATATAAATTCGTATGTTGATCGTGTGAACTTCATTTTTAAGCCGTATCGACCCTCTGTGGGCCGAATCATTTTCAACTTAACATACATTATATACCTAGTAAACATTCATTATATACCTAACAAACATGCATTATATATCTACCAAACATACATTATATAATACAATAATATATATTTACATAATATAACAAAGAAATACTCAATCAATCAAGTAATATAGGTTCAACATATATAATGTGTAAAAGAGATGCATATATTTCATGAAGTTATTGAATTGTAGTTTTTTTAATATCCCTGGAAAAAAAACATACTATATTTTAACAATAATATTTTGCATTATATAGTATAACTTCATGAATTATATTGTACAATCCCAACCATTATATAAAAATTTATGTATTGTTACGAGATTTATGCATATTGTTATGACCCGAAAATGAGCAAGCTCATTTTAGAGTCCATCAAAGAAGAAAGCTCAAAAGAGAAGACATGGGAGTGTTTTATAAACGCTTAAGGCAAGTTCTTCGACAAAATAGACTAAAAGGTCAAGCTACCACCGGGTCGAGCTACTGGGTTTCTTCTGGATCGAGCTGCATTTTGTCCGAGTTGTGGAGTTCAAACTTGGCAAAAGAGCTCGAGCTCGGCAAAAGAGCTAAATACTCGAGGCACACTAAATCAAAGTGGAAACCAGCTCAGTATGGAAAGGCATGTCCGTTCAAAGAGCTAGTTCAACTGAAGCATTATGACTCTTCACTTAGAGTCACTTTCTTGTACTTATTTTCCATAAATAAGATTTTAATTATGATACAAAGACATATTGAATTCAAGAAATAAATACAACAATAAAATCAAAAGTATTTATTTCTAAGTTCATATCAAGCATTTACTTCTAGAATTTTGTGTTCTACTATTTTATCTAGTATTCTTATCTAAATAGCTTCTCAAAATTCCACCATTAACAATTGGCGCTAGAAGGAAGGCCAACAACCTATACCAACCCTACTCTGCTCGAACCGAGTCATCCAAGAAGGGGATGAAGGTGGTATCCAACGCACCTCAAGAGAAGCAAAAGTTGCCTCTCCGAACTGCTGTCCGGGAAATGCAAAAGATTAGCAACGAAGTTTGATAGCCAAGGAAGATGCTGACAAATCCCGAGCTCAGGGATATGTCCCTTTACTGTGACTTCCACCAAGACCACGACCATAAAACCGAGGGTTGCCGAGATCTTAAAAGAGAAGTTGATCGGCTCCTTGCTGAGGGGCTTTTAACATGTCCAAAACCTGCAGATAAACGAAGGGTTTGGACGAAGAATAAGAAAAATGGCCGAGGTCCAAACCCGAAGAAAACAACCCCGGCCACGGGCGCCAACCAACAGCCTCTACTCGAAGAACCAAAACAACCAGAGATCGAAAGGGTCATCAATGTCCTCAGTGGGGGCTCCTCAATGACTGGTTCATTTCGAAATGCGGTTAAAAAGCATTGCCGAGAAATGAGAAACTAAGCCATACAACAAATCGAGGCATCTCCTTTCGAGGTCTGTTTTGGGGCTGAGGATGAGCTGGAAGCCCGACATCCCCACAATGACGTACTCGTCATCACCTTAATGATAGCAAACTGCCAAGTCAAGAGGATCCTCGTTGACACCGGCGCTTCGTCGAACATCATTTTCCTCAAAACTTTACAAGGCATGGGAATCTCCGAAAGAAATATTGTTGAGAACCCGATCACACTCGTTGGATTCAGCGGGGAAAGGTTGAATTCGCTCCGTGAAATAACATTACCAGTGTTCGCCGAAGGATTAAACCTAAAAACCCATTTCCAGGTTGTAGATGCTCCTTCCGCATACAATGTTTTGATCGGTCAACCTTGGATTCATGCCATGAAAGTTGTACCGTCCTCCTATCATCAAATGATAAAATTTCCTACACCATGGGGAGTTCGAGCTATCAAGGGAGACCAGTTGGCCTCAAGGAGTTGTTATGAAGTTACGCTCGAAGGGTTCATATGCTCGAGGCTGAACAAATCAAAGGAAGCTCGGAAATTTTGATCGATCTCAACTGTCCGACCCGAACAACCTTAGTCGGGGAAAGATTGAATGATGAGCAAACACAAGAAATACAAACTCTCCTAATTCAAAACCAAAGAAATTTTGCATTTTCACATTCTGATATGTCGGGAATAGACCCCTCCGTCATTTCCCACAGATTGCACGTCGATTCGAAGTTTAAACCTGTAAAGCAAAAACGAAGAAGATTTGCACCAGAATGAAACGAGGCAATCGCCGAAGAGGTTCGAAACCAGCTTAAAGTGGGATTCATTCAAGAAGTGAAGTATCTTGAATGGCTCGCGAATGTAGTAGTCGTTAAGAAGAAAAAGGCAAAAATTGAGTTTGTGTGGACTACACGGACTTGAATAAAGCTTGTCCAAAAGATCCTTTCCCACTCCCACACATTGATCGGTTAGTCGATGCCACTGCGTGGTTCGAAGTTATGAGCTTCATGGATGCTTTCTCGAGATACAATCAAATCAAAATGTATCCCCCAGATAAAGAAAAAACGGCCTTCAGGACAAACCAAGGGATCTACTGTTATAAAGTCATGCCCTTCGGCCTAAAAATTGCAGGTTCGACCTACCAAAGATTAATGAACCGCATGTTCGAACACCAAATAGGTCGCACTATGGAGGTATACATAGACGACATTTTGGTTAAGTCAAACTCGTTCAACGATCATCTTCGACATCTGGCCAAAACCTTTCAAGTATTGGAAAAATTCAACATGAGGCTGAACCCAGCGAAGTGCATCTTCGGCGTCTTGTCCTGCAGTTTTCTCGACTATGTGATAAGCCGAAGGGGAATTGAAGCCGACCCACTTCATATAAGGGCAATACAAAATATCCAGCCACCGAATAACGTGAAGGATGTGCAACGAATGATCGGCAAACTAGCCGCAATCAGCAGATTCGTGGATTGGTACTCGGATAGAACGGGCCCCTTTTCTCTCTTCTCAAAAAGATGAAGAAATTCGAGTGGACTCAGCAATGCAACGAGGCACTCGACTCCATAAAACAATATTTAACTAGGCCACCCATTATGGCAAAGGCTGAATATGGAGACGAGCTACAATTATACATGGTCGTCTCCGGAAAAGCCATGAGTGGCGTCCTCGTCCGAGAAGTGGATAGAAACCAACACCTCGTCTACTATGTAAGTCGAACGCTTCTCGATGCAGAGACACGGTATCCAACTTTAGAGAAGCTTGTCCTCGCTTTGGTCATGGCTTCAAGAAAATTAAGGTCGTACTTCGAATCACACCAAGTGAAAGTAATCTCATCATTCCCAATTCGACATGTCTTATCTAAGCCAGACCTATCTGGTAGAATGATGAAATGGGCCATCGAGCTCGGGGGCTATGGTCTACAGTTCGAACCAAGAAATACCATAAAATTCCAGATATTGGCCGATTTTATTGCAGACTACACACTGGAGCTACACCTTATGGCCGAGGTCGAACTTGGAATGGCTTCGAACAGCACAGAATTATGGACCCTTGCTATAGATGGCTCCAGTAATTCTATGGGCAGTGGAGCTGGCATATTACTCATATCCCCTGAGAAATGGGTAATTGAAAGTGCAATACACTTCGAATTCCGAACAACAAACAACATTGTGGAATACGAGGCATTAATTGTCAAATTACATCTAGCGTTGGATCTCAAAGTAAAAAAATTAAAAATAGAATCCAACTCACAGCTCCTCATCAACCAAGTTCGAGGTGAATTCCAAGCAAGGGACGCTAGAATGCTAGCATATCACGAACTAGCGAAAGAGCTCGAGTCCAAGTTCGAGCTGGTAGAAGTCTCACATATACCTCGAGAAGAAAATTCACACGCAGATGCATTAGCAAACATGGCCGCAGCTGCAAGTTCGTTTGGAACTCGAACTATCCCACTAACAGTTGCACTTTGGCTGGCCACCAGAGACCGCGAATTCGAGCCAATGGAGGTCTACCCAGTGAACGAAGCCCAAGAATCATGGATGACTCCAATTATAAAATATCTAACTGATGGAGTTCTTCCACAATCAAAAACCAAAGCGGCTCGGTTAGTATGAAGAGCAGCTTGGTTCACCATCCTGGATGATCAGTTATACAAGAGATTTTTTCAAGGACCCTTGTTGAAATGTGTATCCGAAGAAGATTGCACCTCGGTACTGGCCGAGATCTACTCTGGAAGTTGTGGGAATCACTCGGGTTCTAGAAGTTTGGCTCATAAAATAATAACAGCAGGATTCTACTGGCCAACTCTAAAAAAGGACGCCGAAGAGGTGGTTCGAAATGTGATAGTTGTCAAAGGTATGGGAACTTGACACATCTACTGTTGGGAAATTTGGCTAAGTTTCCTCTCCCCAGTAGCTACTTGTTTAGATTCTAGTTTGGTGTTTTGGTGGATCAAATCCTAAGTCCTACCAGCGTCAGTTGTCTCTAGATAGCTCTAGATCTCAAATGTAAAGTCCTGTTTAGGTCTTTTGAGTTGTAAGTCGCAGCTGATCAAGACTCATGCTGGCTACCGTTCACCAGCATGAGATGTACTTACCAGTTGAGAAAAGTCTCACCAGCAAGCGACTGACAAGACTCGTGCTGACACTGTTCACCAGCATGAGAAGAGCTACTGGCTGGTCACTGTTCACCAGTTGGGAAGGTTTTCATCAGCAGGGAGCTGACAAACCTTATCAGCAGAATAGGTGTTCTCACTGACACTGTTCACCAGCAGTGAAGCCACCAGTCATGGGAGGTTCCAAGAGTTAACATCAGACAAATTGGTAGACTTAGATTGTGCCAACGCAAGTCACCAGCAGAGACTTGCCAGCACAAAGATCACCAGCATGTTCTACCAGTCGGATGTTACCAGCAGAATTCAAGATTCGCTCTCCCAGAGTCTTAGAGACAAAAAGAAGATTCGTCTGAGGAATAAACTGACAAAGTATGACTTTTAAGGGAGGATACCTTAAAGTCTATCAGTTCAAGACACCAGTTCCGATTCCTCGTACTGACGAATAGTGCCGTTCTGACATAAAGAGATCAATGTCAGATAAAGTGGACAAAAGCATGGCGCTTTCCGGAAATCCCTACCTGCCGCCGTCAGAAGGACATGCGAGGACAGAGACCTTTTCCGGATGAGTCCAAATGGCTAGAAGATTTGAATGAGATCCTGCGTCTATAAATAGGTCGGAGCTACCAACATTTAAGACGCTTGCTTCATCAACATTCAATACTCTTGACCTACCGAAAGACCGAAAATTTATTACGCTCAAGCAAGCAAGCAAATCTTTCGAGGCCTCTCTAAAGGCTATCCGTGTGTTGATTTATTCAAACACGAGACTTCAAGCTTCCAGCTTGTAAGTTATTGATCTCTTTGGTGTTCTTTCTCTTCCGAGGAAGTTCACAGCAGCTCTTGTGCCAGCCAGCACTTGAGTTATTACGGGCTTTTTGCCGTATTGAGAAGACACGTTCTTGGGAGAACTAAACACCCAGTGAAGCTGTGGAGGTTGAAGTGACGTGCTCGCACTCTACCAGCTGATCAGAGTTGAAGAAGGACAAGGCCGGGAGCGGTTGATCTAGTGAACTGGTGGACGAGGCATTCACCAGCTAGAGATAGATCGTAGGACGCTTGTACCCGATTACTCTTAGTGAAATTTCCAGTGCTACGACTGGAGAGTGGACGTAGATCAGTTGATCGAACCACTATAAATCCTTTGTCTTTTATCAGCTTTCTGCATTTCATACTGATTTAAAACCCAGCACCCAAGTGCTGGTGTATATCTGAAAACTGATATAACTGTGCAAACAAGGCTAAAAATATTCTAAGTCTTGAGCTACCAGCTGACGAGCCAGTTGCCAGTCAGCTGAGTACTCAGAGTGCCAGTTGACTTACCAGCTGACAAGGTCCCAGTCAGCTGAGTAACCAGCAGAGCGCAAGAAACGAACTAACACAGTTTCCGCTGCCAAGTTATACCCTGATAATCCGGGACCAACATCTACATGTTGAACCTCTTCACTCGAACACTTCGGCTTGGCCATTTTGTTCGATGGGGAATTTATATCGTCGGAAAACTACCTAAGGCAGCAGATTAAAAAGAATATTTGGTGGTTGCTACTGATTTCTTCACCAAATGGGTCGAAGATGAGCCACTCTCCAGAGAACGAGATACCGAAATGATCAACTTCCTATGGAAAAACATAATCTGCCGATTAGGACTACCTCGGGAAATCATTACAGATAATGGGCAACAATTCACTAGCAAAAAGTTTAAAGACTATTGCGAGACAATTGGAGCTCGGCATTTATTTTCAACACCAAGATATCCTGAAGCAAATGGTCTGGCCGAATTGTCTAACAAAACAATCATCAACATCTTAAAGAAAAAACTCTCGGCCAAAAAATTGGCTTGGGCCAAAGAACTACCAGCCGTACTATGGGCATATCGAACTACATACAAAACCGCCACAGGGGAATCCCCTTTTTCTCTTGCATACGGAGTCGATGTTGTATCCCTAATCAAAGAAATTCAAAAAAGTCCGAGAGTCGAACTATTTGATGAAGAGAAAAACAAAGAAAGGCTCTTCGACTCACTCGAACTACTTGATGAAAAAAGATGGAGGCTTCAGGACGAATGACTCGACTTCAGAGAAGTGTGGAGAAATTCTATAACAAATCAGTTTGTCTGAGGTCATTCCGAGTCGGGGATTGGGTTATTCAGCAAGTCTTCCAAAATACTCAAGAGCTTAATGCTGGTAAACTAAGGTCGAGCTAGGAAGGTCCCTACATCATCGATTTGTGGTCTGAAAAGGTGCTTATCGACTTTGAACCCCAGAAGGGAAACCTGTCCAAATGCATGGAACATTAAGTACTTGAAAAAGAATTACTTCTAGCTCGGACTTACCAAGTCGGATCAAACTCTCAACCAGCTCGAACATTGATGTTTGGACTAGAGTTTGTGAAAACATAAATCATGTTTAGTATTGAGTCGATCCGAGTTGTTTTTGTTTAATTTTAGTAAGCTCGGCTATGAGCCATGTACAGATGTTCGAATCAATTCAAATAGTTCGCCCCTATTTTTCTACTCAGTTGTTTGGTCTTCCATATGCTAAAAACAACTAGTACGATCAGATTGATGTTAATCAAATTCAAAATAGAAAGGAACAGGAAGTCATCGGATTACGGAAAATATAGTACGAACTATACAAATAACCAAAATCAAACAACAAAATGAAAAGTTGTTCAGCTACAAGTTTCAAACATTCAGATTTAAATCAGAAAAACTTAAGGATTGAGGTTCGTCTGATCTTTGTTGACTTGGTTCGGGTCGGCCTTCTCCTCCCGGTTCAGCTCGTCTCTCTCCAAGTTATCCTCCAAATGCTTCGAGAAGGTTTCATCATCTGGATTATCCTCTTCATCCTTGGACCCCTCAAAAGCAGTTGGAGTGGAATAAACAAAATCGAGATCAAGCTCGGGGTACTTCTCCTCCACAGCCGATTTCACCTTCTTGCGAATCATCTCCTCTATCATGTTGAAGGTGGTCATGCCGGAAGGAGTAGTCATCAGCTGAGCAAGGCTAAGACCCTCACCAGTAGTTCGAGCCAATTCCAGAGCATTCCTCGCCTCCACCACCTTAGCCTTCAGCTTCTGCTCGGCCTCAATATGCCTTTGGACCTCGCTCATCAACTCCTCGTTGAGCTTATCGGTGTGGTCCCTAGCTCGGGCCAACTCTTCGATTGCCAATTATCGGTCCCTAGTCAATTGCTCGACTAAGTCCTGTGAATTTTTAAGATTCGCAGTGGCAACCGACAACTCGGAGACCAATTGATCACGCTCTTTGAGGGTTTCATTTCGCTCCTTCTCAGTTTGAGCAAGGTCCTTACGTTCATCTCGGAGGCTTTGGAAGCAACGCACATAATCCTCGACCATTCCACAGAATCCCTAAGAAGAATCCATTAGTTTAATGTAAAAAGGATTTGCTAGTTCAATATAAAAAGTAAAGAAGACGAAGTGTTTGACTTACCAGAATGAAATTACGAGCATTCTTAAGGAAAGATCGACGAGCTACAGCTTTGGTCGGCCAAGGCGGTCCCGTGAAAAGCATGTCGGCAAAAGTGTGAAAAGTTGTGATAGATTTCGTCCTCTTTTGTCGATCAGCTTCGGTTTCCTCCTTGTCTCCGACCACCTCATGATCCTTCCCCGGATGATGCCCAGTATCCTGATCTGCCAATTTGGACCCCGTCAAGTCCAAGATCTCCCTGGTTGCTTCTCGAGTTCTTTTTCACCTCTCGATAGGTTGATCTTTTGTCTCCTCAGAATTTCCCGGAGCCTGGATTGGTTTATCCTTCTGCATCACTGGAATAGCAGTCGAGGTACCAATAGTTCGGTCTTTGTTCTTTGAAGCCTCGGAATCCTTGTTTTTAGTCTTAACAGGGTGGGAACCCTTATCTTTCTGGGCGGTCTCCTTTTTTTTCTTCCTGGTCATCTTCAATAGTTGTTCTTGCTCGAATCTGAGCAGATCCTCGGGAGTTAGCCTCTCCATAGGGTCGTCAATGTCGTGGATGCTGAGGGTACGATGTCTACGAAGTGGTTCAAACTACCTTGGCTTGTGTTGATATGCTTTTCGTATTCTTTCCACCTCAGCGTCGGAAAGAATTGGTCTTTTTTGCCCTGCAAAAATATAACAGTATTAGTTCAGCCAAAAGACAAATAAAGACAGAGAAAAATTAAACGTACGATCTGCAATTCGGACAACCCCATTCAGACCAGGGAAATCACTCGGAATTTGGAAGTAAAAGAACTCATGAATCCATTTTTTGGAGTTCGACTTGGTGTCGAGAACCATTGGGCTTGGATTTTACGAGCGTTAAGAAAAGAAGTAGTAATCTTCTCCGCCCATGAAAATTAAATTGTATAAGGAGTTCCATTCTCGGATGGTCGGATATTCGAGCCCGGCATCTCGAAAGATCAAGTAGGTACCAAGCATATGGCACCAAAAGATGGGAGAGAGTTGGATCGGGACAATGTTATATTTCTCGATAATTGTTACAAAAAAAAGGGTGAAGGGGAAGACGAATGCCAAATTGAAATACTTGAGCAGAGAATGCCATAAACCCATAGGGCGGACGGTGAGCTCGGTCATCTTCTCTAGGAGCAATGGCATTCAACCGAACTGAAAGACCGTATTTCTTTTATATCCCATCTAACTTCGGCCGATCCAAATCTGAGGGAATTTCTTTTAGAGACCCCTTAACAATTTGGTCATAGAGAGGGGGGGAAATACCAGGGGCTAGTCCCGAAGATATTTCCAAGAAAAAAGGGGGACTAGATTGCTCGGCTTCTTCATCTCTATTTGGTTCTTCAGATTCATGTCGTCTGGCAGATCCGGAAGGTTGGGGATCTTCTCGGCTCAGTTGGCCACTACTCACCTCGATATCTTCACTAGAGTCCGAGATATTACCTCTATCATTCGAACCACTACTGCTAGAACTACTCATGATTCAAGGAAAAGAATACGGACAGGAAGAAACTAATCCTTGATCGGAAACTTGAAGTAGTTCGGCAAAATGCTTGGTCCGAGAAGACTTTCCGAGGTTGGTTGTAAAATAAAAAAATGAAAAACTAAGTGTATTTATAAACAAATATGCCTCGATTCCGGTGAAAATTTTTTATTTCAGTTAATTGAGGGGAGACACGTGGCATTTTTTTAATTTTGAAATTCAAATAAGTCCCGCCCGAAGAAGCCTAACCGTTCTTTAACTATAAGCTCGAGCTCGGTTATATTATGAGCTCGGATAGTATCTCAAATATATATTTAAAAAAATGGGTGCAAGAGTTGTCCGACCTTCGTCTCTATTCGAATACGAAAGTTGTTCGAACATAAAGTGAAAGCTTTTTCTAGGCAAAGTGAGCCTTTGGCTAGGGTCAGCCAATTTTGTTCGAGGAACTTAGGATATCGAAGTCATAGATTGTTCTATCTTCAAAGTTCCTCGAAGACTATGAAACCGAAACGATAGCCCAAGAAACAGCTAGGGTGTTTCGGCATAGTATGCCCAAGGGCCCGGGGTCGCTCCCCGTCTGATTTGTAAAAATAATTTGCATCTCAGTATCTAAAATCCTGTAAATTACGATTTGTAGATAGGTCGGGCTTAGCCAGCCGCGGACTTAGGGATAATCATAAGTCGAACAATTAATTTCGCAGATATTCTCGAAATCAAGAGAATTCCTCATCGAGCTATGTCTCACGATTCGGGAATGATCTTATCTCCTGAACATCCCCGAACATAATTCGGGGTGGGGAGAAAAAAAAATTCTTTGATTTGTTGCAGGAAAATGAATTTTTATGAATCAAGAAACCAATTACTTCGGCTTCGCCAAACTCCAAAGCAGTTCGGACGAGAGCCGGGGGCTATTGTTATGACCCAAAAATGAGCAAGCCCATTTTAGAGTCCATCAAAGAAGAAAGCCCAAAAGAGAAGACATGAGTGTGTTTTATAAATGCTTAAGACAAGTTCTTCGGCAAAACAAACTAAAAGGTCGAGCTACTGCCGGGTCGAGCTATTGGGTTTCTTCTGGATCGAGCTGCATTCTGTCCGAGTTATGGAGCTCGAACTCGGCAAAAGAGCTAAATACTCGAGGCACACTAAATCAAGGTGGAAACCAACTCAGTATGGAAAGGAATGTCCGTTCGAAGAGCTAGTTCAACTAAAGCATTATGACTCTTCACTTAGAGTCACTTTCTTGTACTTATTTTCTATAAATAGGATTGTAATTATGATATAAAGACACATTGAATTCAAGCAATAAATACAGCAATAAAAGCAAAAGCATTTATTTCTAAGTTCATATCAAGCATTTACTTCAAGAATTTTGTGTTCTACTATTTTATCTAGTATTCTTATCTAAAATATCTTCTCAAAATTCCACCACTAACACATATAATCACCAAGGTTTGGAAATTTAATAAGATTCAGTTACAGGTTGGTCTCGCGATCTATCGCTAGCTGGTAGATGCCAAAGTCTACCAGTTCACTTGCTCATTCGTCCATGCCTCCGGTTCCTTCGGCTTCTCAGAACTGGGAGTGTGGGCACACCACGCAGCCTCTTATTTAGAACTTGGGAGCTTTATAGTTCTTCCCAAATTCTCGAACTTGTGGCTTGACGCCCATGATTAGTTGCAGCTTGAGATAGTTGTAATTGTTTTGTTCTTTCTACGAAAGAAAGAACACCAAGAAATAACTCAAGCTAAGAAGCAGTGAGTCTCGAGTTCAAAGAATGACACAGGTTGGCTAAATTTAGCCTTGAAGATAGAAACACTTGAGTTTTCACTTGCGTAGAGTATCGTTGCTTTCTTGAGGTTTCTATATTTTGTCCCTCTGAGCACTTCGTCCATTTATAGACGAGATAAGAGTGTTTCAAATTGGTAGCCATTTAGAGACAAATTGCACATTGTCCAATCTGAGGCGTCTCTTTTCTGAGGGAATCAAGGTGTTTTTCCTGAAGTTCTGCACCTGTTTTGTCCTTTTCTAACACAAGATGTCGACTAGCTGCTTCTGTGTCAGAACGAGTTTGTCATTCAGGGGAATTTGAATTGGTTAACATAACTTCAGTCTTTAAGGAATCTCCATTCCTAAAGACTTATGTTTAGAAGATTACATTGCCTTATTTATTTGTCTCTATGTATGAGTGGAAAACTGGACTTGAAAACTGGAGAAAAGCTAAGCTGGTGTTTTTGATCTATTTCTTTGATTTGTTAGTTTCAAACTAAGAGCCAATTTCGTCTTATCCTTCACATGTTCTAAATTAGCGGTTTAGATTCTGATCTAGTTTATCTTGATCAGCTTCATTAGCTCCATTACAACTCGATAGACATCCTACAAGACATTACCAGTTTGCACGGACTAAGCTAATCTAGAGACACTCTAAATTGATGAGTTCTATACAATATTTTGGCACATCAAAACAACAAATAGGTAGGAATACTTCCTAACAATTTCCCCCTACTTGATGTTGTCAAAAACCATCTATACTGAGCTGGTAAAGGATCAGTTTTGAGTTTACAAAAGATATTCTAAAAGGTTTTATTACTCAAAACTGATTACCGTAATTATTTTTCCTACCCTAAAAATCTTCCCCTTAGCTGGAGAGATATTTCTCGATAAATATTTTAGGTGAGAAATGGACTAACCAGATTAATGACTGTTTAGAAAATCTACGGTCAAAAATTTTGCGGTTGATAGCGTCTCTAACGTGCGTCCTTGAGTCGTGGAGTCGCTGACATGGTGCATTCCTATTACTCCATCATCTGAACTGTATTTATTTCTGCATTTAACGTGACATGCAGCTGATGCTTTGCACTATGAGAAAATTCCCGCCACTGCTAAGTTTATTAGTTTTGACAACTGGTCTCTCTTCGAACTGGTTGCCAACGTGGCAAAACTATTAAGTTCTTTTAAACTGGTATATAATGCCAAATTTAGTCTCTTTCATAGCATCAAAACTGAGAGCTTGGACTCAGTTTTATGCCGCTTCTTTAGAAAACCAAGAATAAGAGCTTGGACTTATTCCTCTTTGTTAGGAACTAAGTTTTAGTTCCCTCCTTAATTTGATGTTTTGATATGTCAAAACTTACTTTAGCACGAAGTTTCTAGAGTTCTATAATGTAATCCTTGTATAAGATTGTTTGAGTTGTAATAGAACTTAGGTGTTGAAGACCAAGCGAAGGAGATGCTCGTGATTTGAAGAAGTGTACATGCGTGAAACTTGGTTTCACTAAGTATGGACAAGGTCTATACTGACCTTGGGAAGTCAGTATAGAGTATACCATATTGACTTATGAGAACTCAGTATAGAGGAGCCCATACTGAGTCTTGGAATGTCAGTGTGCAGGTATTTACTCCAATAAGCACGAGGAAAACAAGGCGTTTCAAAGTCAGACTTAAATGCGAATAAATGTTAAGTAAAAGTCAGTATGAAGATGTCCCATACTTGGATTCCTCGGAGTTATTAGTCTGACAAAAGCAGGTAGAAAGCACAAGGCAAGTACAACCTTTTCAGAGCAAAGCAGACCTACCAAAGAATGGTTGTGATTGGATGGACCAATCCTTGTCTCTAACGACTTGAATTCAGTGTCTAACGGATAGAATCAAAGTTTTGACCAAGGCTGCCTATAAATAGTGCAACACTTTGACTGAAGAACAAAAATCTAAAACACGTGAAAAGCTAAGTCGACATTCTACCTTTTTCTTTACTAAAATCTCTCTGATATTCCGTGATTCTAACTCAAGTTAATCATTTCGTTAATCTGTCTAAGTGCACGAGGCTAAAGTTATAATTTGGTGAATATTACTTTTCTAAGTAATATTCATACCAGTCAGCATTCTACTTTGGAATACTGATTCTTAATCACTGTAATTTCTACAGATAAATTGCACACACAGTGGCAAATAAATTTATAAGAGTACCCTAAGGTTTTCGAATCCAGAGGAATTGTGTAACGAAATTATTCTATGTACTAGCTATAATCCTAACATCTATTGTTTGAGTAAACAGAAAATCAGGGGTTTTGAGTTTAAAAAGTAAAGATAGCAATGCAGAAAATTAAAGAGTTTTAGTAAATCAAATTAAAGGGACACAGACTCTAGGGCGAACTATCAATCAAAATACATATCAATTAATAAACTTGCATTTGTGGGAAATCATAAAATACTATAACTTCATGGTCAGACAGTTATAGCCTAGATACTTGATAAGCTCATATTTATACTCACTTATCTATATTTTTGTCCATTGTTTCAAGTGTTTTACATTATGTTTTTACTTATTTCTGTGCATGAGTCTATTATGGAGGGTGTTATACCTTTGATGGGTGATTTTTGCAGGTTTTAGGCCAAATTCATTGGAAACCCGTACCGAAAGCAGATGATGTTCAAAGGAACAGACACTAATTCTTCCACACGTGGAATCCGAGCTGATGGAGCATGGAAATAGAAATATCTTTAAATTAGCTTTCCAACGCAACTGGAATCGGGTCAATCGGAGTTCGGGAGCAAAAGTTATGGCCAAAACCGTGAGACTGCGCAAACAGAGGTTTTTGTGTCGAGAGACAGGATTTGTGTCGACCGAAACAGAGGTCAAAACTCCGGAGACTTGTGATCTGCAATCCTGTCGACCGACATGATTTGTGTCGATTGACACGGAGGCCCGTTTTGGGCCTGTTTTGGAAGTTTTTGCTATTTTTACCCAATACTCAAATTATACAGTTTTTCCTTGGATTTTACATTGAGTTTTGGAGTTTTCCAAGAAGTTGAAGGTTCCTTTTCATTTGTAAGTTCATTAATTAAATGTTTCTTTATTTTCTAGTCATGATTTGTGGCTAGAACCCTAAACAGGTTCTAGGGTTATGATTTCTTTTCTGATGCATGTCTAATTGATATCAACTCATATAGCATGGTTTAATTCTCTGATTTAATTTTATAATCTAGATTAAAAGAAGGACCGAGAGGTGAATTGAGATCTAGGTTTATAGTTAATAATTGATGGATCGAGAGATGAAAATTATTAACAGGAAGAGAAAATTAATTGTGTTTGTTTTTTGTCTCAAAAGGAAGAAACCTACATGGGAATAATTAGATAATTATGAGATTGATTAATTTGGTGTTCTTGAGACCGAGAGGAGATAGTCACTAATTAATAATCTAGGATTTAATTGCCTGACCAAGGAATTTAATCCACAAAAATCTATGTTTTCCCCATTGCTGAGTTGATTGAAATTGCATGTTGATGATTAGATTATCTGCCCTAGGATCTGTGCTTTTCTTTATTATTTTTAAAACCCTTTATTTTATCGCATTGTCATCTTTAAATTACAAAACCAAATCCCTTTTTCAAATTTCTCAAACTTCTGTGTTCTAAGAATTATGACTAGTACTTTAGGTTTTTCATTGCACAGTCCCTGTGGGATCGACCACTTTCAGGTGTAAAAATTTATTTGCTTAACCGCTAAACTGCAGTTATCAAATTGGCGTCGTTGCCGGGGACTGTCAGATTTATCTAAATATTAGTTTATTTTTAGATCTGATGGATTGAGGTTGTAAATTTAATTTAATTATTATTTTCTGTTTATAATTCCGTTTCAGAATTGTTGATTTTGGTTTTTGGTGTTTGAATTCCGTTTTTTTTTCCGTTCAGTTTTTTTCGGTTTTCGGCCTCTGTTTCGATCGACAGACTCTCTGTCGACCGAAACAGGCGCAAGAAACACCCGTGTCGATCGACAGCCTCTCTGTCAATCGACACAGCTTCTGATTTTCAAGTTTTTGTTGCTTTTGTTGCAGGTTTATGAACACAAGGGCCCTAGGCAAGCCACTCGAGACGTTTGACCCAAAAATTGAGGCCACCATCAGAAAAAGGAAGGGAAAAGCCAAGGAAACCACTGAGATCATCATGACAAGTCCAAGCAGTTCCGATGGGGGAAATGAGACCAACCAACCATTGATTAATCCGGAAAATGTCGTACTGTTGGTCCATGAAGTCAATCACATGAAGGACGTCATGAGGAAACTCCTGGAGGAAAGGGAAGCAGAAAGGCGCGAGGCCAAAAGAAGAGAAAGAGAGAGAGCCCGGACAGAGGATTCTGATGATGAGGATCCCAATGCAATGGCCAAGAAGTACAGACCGCAGCCCGGAAATGAGGGATTCATTATTGGCATCACCGCCAATAACTTTGAACTCAAGACCGGCATAATTCAGATGGTTCAGCAGAACCAGTTCGGAGGCCGCGCAGTTGAGGACCCAAACACTCACCTCAGGATGTTCGTGGAGGTGTGTGATACCATCAAGCAGAATGGAGTCTCTCAGGATGTGATCCGGCTTCGTCTCTTCTCCTTCTCACTTAGGGATCAGGCGCGGTCGTGGTTCACCGCTTTGGATTGCACCAACATTCGGACATGGGCTGATCTCCGAACAGAGTTCCTCGGCGCATTCTTCCCGCCGTCAGTGATTATTCAGAAAAAGATGGAAATCCTGCAGTTTCACCAGAGGATGGATGAGACTCTCTTTGAGGCGTGGACCAGGTTCAATGAGCTGCTGAGGAGTTGTCCGGGCCACGGAGTCATTATTGAGGAGCAGGCCCACATCTTCTACAGAGGATTGACTATGGAGAGCCAGAAGTCGGTGGACTATGTAGCTGGTGGATCATTGATGAGCAAGTCACCAAAAAAGGCCCTGAAGTTGTTCAAGAAGATGGCCCTACATGATAAACAATGGGGGAATCCAAGAAGGCCACAGATCCGAGCTGTTGAGGCAAAGGAGGATGATGCATTGAAGAAAGAGGTTGAGAAGCTAAAGGGGGAAGTTGAAAAACTAACTACTTCTGCTTCTGATTCTGTTGCACAGGTTGACTTTATCGCCGACGTGAACTACATGAATCATGGTGGCTACCAGAATCAGTACCGGCAAGGGGGAAACCAACACTACCATCCTAGACCTCATCCAGGTTTCTCCTACTCTCAGCCTGAAGCTGCCAAACAACCACCGCCAGATTTTGATGTGCAGAATGGCGAGATTGTGGAAAAGAATAAGGAAACCCTTGAAGAGGTGCTGAAGAATTTCATCAAAGCTTCAGACCACAGAATGGGGAAAATCGAGAAAGAAGTGGAAGGAGTCAACTCCAAGGTGGATCTGCTCGGCAAGCACGTAGAGATCATTGAGACTCAAGTGAGCCAAATTGCTACCACTATCGGGATGCAACACACTCCCGAAAAGCTGCCAAGCACCACCGAGGGAAATCCCAAGAACCACAAAGATTGCAAAGCTGTGAAGCTGAGGTCCGGAAAGAGTTACACAGGTCCGAGCATGCCCCAAAACAAGTTTGGGGGGAAACGAAGCAGACCTAGCAGATTCGGCCTCTGTTTCGATCGACAGGATTCCTGTCGATCGACATAGAGGCCCAGAAGAGGCAGTCGACACAGATTCAGAGGAGGAGATCGACAGAACTGCAGAAGGTGTGTCGATCGACACACCCCCTATCGATCGACAGGCAGGATAGAGCAAAGGCCAGTCGACACAGCAGCATTCCCAACAGCATTCTTCCACTCCCAAGGCTGCCAAGACACCTCCGATGCCGTTCCCTCAGAGATTTGCCAAGCAGAAAGAGGATTCCAAGTTCTCGCACTTTGTCGAGAACTTGAAGAAGGTAAGTATTAATTTACCACTGATTGAAGCTCTCTCTGAGATTCCAGGTTACATGTGCTATCTCCGGAAGCTGATGAGCGAAAAGAAACATTTTGTGGAGAATGCAACTGTCAAGCTTCATGAGCAATGCAGCATGGTACTCCAAAAGAAGGTTCCAATCAAGAGGAGCGACCCATGATGCTTCACCATCCCAGTGGAGATTGGGGGGATCTCATTCGAGAAGGTGTTGTGCGACACCGGAGCCAGCATCAACCTCATGCCCTACTCCATCTTTCAGCGCCTCAAGATTGGAGAACTGAGGCCGACTACTATTACTCTGCAGATGGCGGACCGATCTGTGTCCCGCCCAAAAGGTATCATAGAGGATGTTCTCATTCGTGTGTGTCATCTAATTCTTCGTGCAGATTTTGTAGTCTTGGACATGAAGGATGATGGAAGCACACCACTGATCCTGGGTAGAGAATTCCTTCACACTAGTGCTGCTCTGATTGATTGTCACAGAGGAGAGATCACCCTCCGAGCCAATGAAGAAAAGATTACCTTCAAGCTTGACAGAAGCTGGCATGAATCTGAATGCTTCAAGATTACTTTTAGAGATGAGGCTGATGATGAGGATGAAGAAGATGATGAGGGACTGACTGAAGAAATCAAAGAAGACCGCGCCGCTCAGAGATGGGAGCGAGGGAACGAGAAGGCAAAATTATCAATTACACCGTCTCAACCCGAGCTCACTGCTGTCATCCAAGACAAGTGGGTTTTTATGGTGGACTCAAAAGGAAGGCGAGTGCGATCTAGCCCGCCCTGGTTCTGAACTGAGGTATCGTCGAGCTACGACGTTAACTAAAGCACTTGTTGGGAGGTAACCCAACTGTTATTTGTTTTTATTTCAATTCTTTTCAAATTTCGTAGTTGTTTATTTTTATTTTCTGCCTTTACTTTGTTTTTGGTTTTGTTGTTCAATTTTGAAAAAAAAAATTAGAGGAATTGCCTCTGTTTCGATCGACAGACCGGCTGTCGATCGACATAGAGGCATGGCGCACGGAGAACACTTCAATCAATAGCAGCAGGAGTCGATAGAAGGCTCTGTGTCGATCGACAGGCCCTCTGTTGATCGACACAGAGTGCCAGCAGTACCAAATCTTCGTCGCGCAGTGCTGACTTCCTCGGGTGGATCAAAACATCGATGTCTGAGATCGACAGTCCGGTACAGTTCTGTTTCTTGTCTGATTTTCAAACTTTTTCTTACTCTCCGAGTTTGAAATAAGTTTGGGGGGACGTGGACAAGAAATTCGAACTTTCTATCCTTTACTTGCTTGTTTTTATTGCATTTATTTGATTTGGTGTGTTTAATTTTTGCCAATAAAAAAAAATAGATAGTATGTGAGGAAAATCTTTAAGTAATTGAACCCTCTAGCATTATATGCAATGTTTGGAATCGATCTTTGATTAGTTGAGTTGATTTCGATTGTGGTTGATTTGCCTATGAATGTAGAATACCGCATGATAGGGTCTAATTCAAACTTACACTTGCATGATGTTTGAGTGGATTGAAATTGACTAAGGAAGAAAATTTGAACCCAAGTGAGTTTTTGAGCCTTTATTTGTTCATGAGAGATTCGCATGTATGTTTTCGTTTCTCTAGAACTTGCTTTTGTTCTGTTTTGAGACATCATAGTGTGCACAATGATAGAAAATGATCTTAGGCCATTTTTGTTTGCCATATCTTCCTAAACACTGTCCCTTATAAAAATTTATCCTTAATTAAGCCCCTTTGAGCCTGTTATTTTTCTTTCTTGTCTATAAGTTAAACAGAAGCATTGTAGTCCATCTTGTCTATGAGAAGTGCTATAAACAGGTGATTCATTTCTTGTCTATAAGAGTTGGGCGAAATAAAGGGTAGATTGATGATTATTGTTCAAGAGGTAGCCTTTGAGTCCTTGGTTTCTGTACTTGTCTATGAGTGAAATTTTGGATTCCTTCTTGTCTATAAGTTGAGGTGATACAAAGAATTATAAGATCTAGGATAAGAAATCTTTAGTTGGTTGCGAAAAAAAAAAACCAAAAACGAGGGCTTGAAAAGAAAAAAAAAGATTCTTGATTGGTATTGTAAAATAAAAGGAGAATGGTAGATGTCTTAAGAAGGTGAATTAAGATTGATGAGGTGGACGCACTTAGTTGATTTTGAGTCACTTGGCCATATTTCCCTACCTTTCACAAAAAGCCTACATTACAACCCTATCAAAGTCCTTTTTTATTCTTGAATTGTGTGCACAAATGAGCAGTGGAGATTTTAGAACTCTTGCAAGCCTATGGTAGAAATTTCTTCATACATGTTGTGAGTGCTTTCATTTGAAACCCAAACACTTGAGTGATTGAGTGATACACTTTTCCGTGAGTCTTCCGAAGTTGATGAATATCTTATCTCTTTCAATTGCTTGTGTGATGTGGATTGATGAACCTGGATTGTGATTAATCTTGTGAGGCATTGCACTTTCAACTGCTTGAGATTTCTTTCTTCTTTTCTTCGATTGAGGACAATCTAATATTCAAGTTTGGGGGGTTTGATAAGCTCATATTTATACTCACTTATCTATATTTTTCTCCATTGTTTCAAGTGTTTTATATTATATTTTTACTTATTTCTGTGCATGAGTCTATTTTGGAAGGTGTTATGCCTTTGATGGGTGATTTTTGCAGGTTTTAGGCCAAATTCATTGGAAACTCGTACCGAAAGCAGATGATGTTCAAAGGAACAATCACGAATTCTTCCACACGTGGAATCCGAGCTGATGGAGCATGGAAATAGAAAGATCTTTGAATTATCTTTCCAACGCAACTGGAATCGGGTCAATCTTAGTTCGGGAGCAAAAGTTATGGCCAAAATCGTGAGACTGCGCAGACAGAGGTTTTTGTGTCGAGAGACAGGATTTGTGTCGAGAGACAGGATTTGTGTCGACCAAAACAGAGGTCAAAACTCCGGAGACTTGTGATCTGCAATCCTGTCGACCGACAGGATTTGTGTCGATCGACACGGAGAACCGAAAAGGCTGTTTTGGGCCTGTTTTGGCAGTTTTTGCT
This sequence comes from Plectranthus barbatus, assembly GCA_026898455.1. NCBI lineage: Eukaryota > Viridiplantae > Streptophyta > Magnoliopsida > Lamiales > Lamiaceae > Plectranthus > Plectranthus barbatus. The sequence continues at coordinate 409,669 of JAPKLW010000072.1, forward strand.
ATTTTTACCCAATACTCAAATTAGGTCTTCTTCCCCCTCTATAAATATGAACTCTTAGGCACGAAAATTATACAGTTTTTCCTTGGATTTTACATTGAGTTTAGGAGTTTTTCAAGACATTGAAGGTTCTTTTTCATTTATAAGTTGATTAATTAAATGTTTCTTTATTTTCTAGTCATGATTTGTGGCTAGAACCCTAAACAGGTTCTAGGGTTATGATTTCTTTTCTGATGCATGTCTAATTGATATCAACTCATATAGCATGGTTTAATTCTCTGATTTAATTTTATAGTCTAGATTAAAAGAAGGACCGAGAGGTGAATTGAGATCTAGGTGTATAGTTAATAATTGATGGATCGAGAGATGAAAATTATTAACAGGAAGAGAAAATTAATTGTGTTTGTTTTCTGTCTCAAAATGAAGAAACCTACATAGAAATAATTAGATTATTATGAGATTTATTAATTTGGTGTTCTTGAGACCGAGAGGAGATAGTCACTAATTAATAATCTAGGATTTAATTGTCTGACCAAGGAATTTAATCACAAAAATCTATGTTTTCCCCATTGCTGAGTTGATTGAAATTGCATGTTGATGATTAGATTATCTGCCCTAGGATCTGTGTTTTTCTTTATTATTTTTAAAACCCTTTATTTTATCGCATTGTCATCTTTAAATTACAAAACCAAATCCCTTTTTCAAATTTCTCAAACTTCTGTGTTCTAAGAATTATGACTATTACTTTAGGTTTTTCATTGCACAGTTCATGTGGGAACGACCACCTTCGGGTGTAAAAATCTATTTGATTAACCGCTAAACTGCAGTTATCAATACTAGCATGTGAATGTATATGCTTTGTCGGCCTCAATAACACAATACTAATCAACCTTTCATAAATCTTCAGATTAACCCAACAATTACTATCTTCCCCTAGGACATATATTCTAATTGTAATCAAATTCCTTTTCCTGTTATTAATTTTCTCTTTTCAGTCCTTCAATTAACAACTATAAACCTATAATCAATTTTATCTTTCGATCTTGTTAATTCGTAATCCTAATAATTCAAATTGGAATTTGAAACCAAGAAATTCAATGTCAGTTTATAAAACATGCATCACATATTGATATCCGTTGCCCTAGAACCCGCTAGGGTTTCTAGCCACTCATCGCAGATAGAAAACCAAAACAAAACATATTATTAAAGTGCATAAAAATAACTTACAAGAGAATAAAGGTTCGTGCTGGAAAATAAAGGTTGTTGAATGCTTCCAAGATGTAAAATATGATTCAGGATGATATATGATGAATAAAACTCAAAAATAAGGCCTATTTATAGGTGTAGATGTGTATCCTATCAAGTCTAGGGCTAAAGATATTATTTGATTCAGATTTAACTCAAAAACCCGCCAGATTTTCTGCACTTCGACCGAGGTGGGTGAGCGTCGGTCGAAGTCGAGCTCTGCCCCTCGGTCGAAGTCAATTCTCCGTCGGTCGAAGTCGAGCTCTGCCCCGTCTGTGCGGCCTCACAGTTTTGGCCATAACTTTCACTCCCAAACTCAAATTGACCCGATTCCAATTGCGTAGGAAAGCTAATTCGAAGCTCTATCCATTTCCATGTGCCAATAGCCCGAATTCCTTGTCTGGAGAAACTCTTCAATGCTACTCTTGCATGTCACTGCTTTCAAAATGGTTTTCCAATGAATTTAAGCCTTAATCCTGCAAAAACGCACCATGACAAGCGTAACACCACATATAATAGACTCATGCATGAAATATATATATAAACTTAAAAAACAACATAAAACAATAGAAAATAATATAGATAAGTGAGTGAAATAATGAACTTATCGATTCTCACGGGCGTTTGCCACCAAGCTTAGTTCTGGGAAGAACAAGTAAAAATCTAACCTACCAGGAAGAAGGCTGCGGGGTGCGTCTTCACTTCAACCTGAAGACTGAGTCAACAAGGAGTTCCTAGGCGAGTGACAACAGCAAACCGAAGGACGGAGTGTTGACGGGCTATTCATAGATCGTAAGGAGACTTGTAACCAAAATTATTGGATTCCCCATTAATTTCAGAAGAGTGGACGTAGGATTTTTAAGTCTGAACCACAATAATATATTGTGTCTCTTATTTGCTTTCTTTAAGTTTCAGCATACTTAAGTTTCTCATACTTAATTTGAAACCTTCAATACTTGACTAAGTATTGAAGTGTATACTTGTGAAACAAACTTAATAAATATTTGTGCTTAACTTACTTTTAGTAACCCAAAACTGAGTTTCAGTTAGTTGTGGAGAACAAGTGCAATCTAAACTTACTTCCGCTGCAATTCATATTTCTCTGATTTCGGGACCAACAAGTGGTATCAAGCGCCAAGGTTCTTACAAACCACGATTGTGTTGAGTCGCTTAGGACTAGATTTGTTTCCTTACACTCGTTTGTTTCTTGTGTTAAGCTCGGGTTATACAAGATGATACATATTACAAAGATTCCCAAGTACTCCCTGGAAACTTTCAACATATGGAAGAAGAGTTTGTTGATCATGCTGAAACATGTCCATCCAGAGATGGCAGAAGTCCTATCCAACGGACCGATAAAGATCATGAAGGTGAACACTCAGCTTGGAGGAGTCGCCGGTCCAGAGATAATTGATAAGCCCTATGCTGAGTGGACCAACATTGATAAAGTTCGTTATCAGCTGGGCTCAATCACTTTAGAGTTGATTCTCCAATCCCTACTAGAGACATTGGTTGTAGAAGCTCTAGAGTACGACAATGCAAAATAGGTATGGGATTTTCTTGGCACTTTATGTCAGGAAATGGACCAGATGAAGTGAAAGTATGCGTGGATGAATACGAGTCTTTCCAGCTACTCCCTGGAGAGAACATCAAATCCATGGAGGCTCGCCTCAATGCCATAGTATGCGAGCTAAAGAATCTTAAGAGTACATTGTTGCTGATCTAAACACGAATATCCTCTCCAAGATGCCCAAGGAGGACTGGTTCGTGAAAGTTACCAGTCTAAAGGAGAAGGATTTATCCAAGATGAAAACAAAGAAAGTGTTCGCCCAGCTTCAAGCCCACGAGTGGGACATTCAAATGGCGAACAGGAACGAAGTTGTGTGAAGTGTCAGCATGCAACCCAAAGAAGATGTTTCCTTCTTCATGAAGAGAGACTTCAAGAGAAGGCCCCAGAAGCCTTACCAAGCTGACACAACACCTGGTCAAAGCTTTGCGTCAAAATCAGCACCAACACCTTCCTACCAAAAGAAAGAGGAAGAGAGCTCGGTGGCAGAGCTTGAAGAAAAAATGAGGAAGCTGACAAAACTTCTTGAGAAAGCGAAAGCCAAGACCGAAAGTTCACAAGCCAGTGAACAAAAGTTTAGTGAAAGAACCCCCAAAGCATGCTTTGAATGCAACTGTGGACGTAGAATAGTTGTTTGAACCACTATAAATCTGGTGTCCATTTACTTCTTTTACCTAGTTATTTATTACTTGTTTTGAAAACTCAACACATCAAGTATTGTAGTATAATTTGAAGTAAATCTAACGATTATTTGAGCTTAAGCACATTTTATTAACACTTGCTGAGTCGTGACCTCAGCAAGATAAGTGCAAGACATTATGAATATTCCACTTCAACTATAAACACTCTGATTGGGGACCAACAGACACCCATCTCACAAGGGATAAAGAGTATTTAACAAGACCACTGGGCTTGTGGAAATAACATGCAATGTTATTTTTTATAAAGTTACTTTAGTAAGCAAAGCTTTGGAGGAACTGGAGAAAAGGTTCACATCCTAGAAACAGAGCCCTCAACTTGTACTAAAACAGCTGAGAAGGCCGGTGATGCCAATGAAATTGTTGAGGCATTAGATTTTATATCCCTAAATGATTGCACAAATCAAGGGGGAATCCAACCTGGTGTATTCAGACTCGATGAAGATGATTCTGAAAAGGCTCCAAAGGTAAAAGAACCAGCAACCGATGAAGACCTAACAGGTGTGTTAAGAACTGACAAGATCAAAACTGACATTCAAGGAAGTCAAGTTTAAGAAGCTCTTCAAGCTGATGATGGTCAATCTGTAATAGAGTCCGAGCAAGACCCTACACCAAATGCAGATAATCAACTAATTCTAGAGGACTTTCATCTCACAAAAGTGTCAGTTGCTGGAACCTCTACTCGAGAACTATTCGTACAATCAATCGAAGTCAGTGAGCTTCACAGACCCAAATGGTTGAGATATCAATGAGAAAATGCAGTGATAGATAATGTTCCAAACCTAGTATGGATGAGGCAAGGAAATGCTCTACTTGCTCTCTAAATATCCCAATCAGAACTGATGAAGATTGAAGAAGCTCTACAATCGCCAAATTGGATCAACACGGTGCAAGAAGAGCTTTCAGAATTCACTTGCAATGACGTTTGGTACTTGGTGGATGATAAGTGCGTTATTTTGTTTACTTATTAATGAATTTTTAGGTTGATTTATTGCATTTATATTATATTTTGGTTATTTTCTTTGCATCGAACTTGTTTTATGCTTGGTATGTTTGTTGTGGTGAATTTTGTAGGTTTTGGAGGTCAAGTTCGGCTAAGTGTTGAAAAGATGAAATTGTCTGAGCTGTCTGTTTCGACCGACACGTGGCATGTCATTCGACATGAAGATCGAGGTCAGAATGTCAAAGTTTGTGGCTTCGGGCGACATAAGCTATCCATGTCGATCGACGTCATCCATGTTGATCGACACAGAGATCAAGCTGGGAGTGTCGAAGCAGTCTCAGGCAACATGGGTGATCTATGTCAATCGACATGGAGAGCAAGCAGGGAATTCGACATGTAGCGTGTCTTTGTCGAAGTTTGAAGTGTATGTCGGTCGACATACAGAGCAATTTTTAGCGAATTTTCCAAGTTTGGGCCAACTTGCAATATTTAACCCTTCATACCTTGTATAAATAACATGAAGGTTTCGAAAATTAAGACTTTTGCCACTTTTGAGATTCAAATAATTCCTTTTTATTGTTCTTCAATTTTTATTGCTTTGGATTGGAGATTTGGATCAAGATTGGACAACACTGGATCTAATTCGACATCACTTTTATTTTGTGAAGAACAATTCCAGGTTTTATCTTTTCATATGTGTGTTCTCTATGATTATAAGTAGGTAATTCCTTAATCAGATTCTAGGGCAATTGTGAATATCTTGGATGCATGTTTAGGGTTTATTAAATCGATCAAATCAATAACCTAGGTTTATCAATTTTTGTGCTAAATCTAAATCTAAGATAGGTTGCCACTAGATTAGGTTTAATAAATAACTAATTTGAGAATGAAATGTGAAAATTAGTTAATGAATTGAAGAATTGATAGTATGGATTTTAATCTTGTTTGAAAAGAAAGAATTAATCCATGTGAATAAATCTGAGGTTTTGGGGAGTTGTTAATTGTTCTAGAGACCGAGAGGATATAGACAATTGATCATGTACTTTATATATTTTCATACTCTGGAATTTGTAATAATTCATTGATGTTCCACCTAATTCGTTATGTTTAATTGATCAATATGATTTCTCTTGCATGTTATCCAAGATATGAGCTTGTCCCTAGAATCTGAGCTTTTCTCTCATATTCTCAAAGCCTTTCTTTTAAATCTTGTTTAATTTAATTTTGCAATTTTAATTTCAGTTTCAAAAACAACAAACCTTTCAAATTTGATTTACGTTGACAATAAATCGAAAAATTATGTTTTAGTCATGGGATAATTTATTTATTCATATCTGTGGGATCGATAATTTTATTTGCCACTGAACAACAATATTTACTAAAAATTTAGTGATCAGTGGACAGACCTGCACATCAATCTGTAATAGACACCAAGTGGGTGATATGTGTGTAAAATGACCTATTTTTCGATGTGTGAACTTGCATGTTTGTGGCCATTTTACCCTCATATCATATGTTTTTGTTGTTCTTTTGTCTTGTTTTCGTGTTTGAAATGTTGTAGGATGTGTTTTGAGCATAAAGCAACACTTTTGGATGAGTTTTGGATGGAAATCGCCCGAGCTAGGAGTCAAAGGGAAGCAGGGTCGACCGAGCGGTGCAGAAAGGGTGCTAGGGCTGTTCAGAGACTTCGCTCGGCCGAGCCAAACTTGGCTCAGTCGAGCCAAGCCCTTCAAAGAGGTGGCCTTGGCTCGGCTGAGCCAGAGCGGATTTTTGGAGATTTTCAGCTCTGGGCTCGCTCGGGCGAGCCAACTTTGGCTCGGGCGATCCGAGGCCCTGTTTGCTCATTATAAAAGGGGGAAAATGGTTATTTTGATAACTTTTGACACTTTTTCATAATTTTAAATAACCACCTCCTAAATTCTCTCTACGGTATCCATTTCCATCCCTTCCAAAACCTTACCCAAGGTATCAAGGTGCTAATTCATCAATCCTTGGAGGAGAATTGAAGATCCAAGGTGGTAGATCAAGACCTAGCAAATCCAATTGGGGAATATTTCCTTTTCTACTTATCAATTGTAATGAATGTATTTGATTTCAACTTTGTATTGTTACAATTGAGAGGTATGTTGCTCTAATTCAATTTGGATGTTGATTTGAACAAGGATGCATGAAGATTAGGTTTGATAATTGTTTGTTTACTTTCCTATGAGGGGTTGATTTGCACTTGAGCTTGTTCATACCTATTAGATGTAGGTAATAGCCAATCTATAGGTAGTTGATGTGAACGTTGCAGCCAATACGCGGACGAAATCGTCGTGAAAAGTGCACAATCATATATAGTTCCAATCCATGTGCGGGGCTAGGATTGTAGGGCAATAATCGATAGACGTTTTGGAGTGAGTTAGGGATTGATAACGTAGCTATTTGAGATTTCTAATTTCATCAACGGACAATTCACCGGTACAAAGGGGATTGACTAGAAAAGAGTCGGTTGCTCAATCTCATAGGAATTAAAACTTGTTTACATCAATGATTAACCTAATTGGATTAAATCTATGTTTATTTCAACATCCTATCTACCTCATTTGAGTATTTGTTTGTCTTGGTTTACCAATGTGTGGAGAGAATTGATTGAATGTTGATTGTTGGTTTATTTCATTGTTTGTTATATGTTGTTAGCATAGGTTTACATTGAATGCCTAGATTGATAGAAATTACTCAACGATTCTATTTTGCCTAGCTATTAGACTTTGCTATAGTATCCCGGTAATCTAGCGGGCGAAGGGAAGAAGGACCTGGATCTGACAAATTTTATTCTTGTGTAGCTAAGAGTTTAATTTTTATTGAACTTTTAGCCGCATCAGTGGGTCTTCAAAAACAAGCGGGATGAAACTGGCAATATAGTCAGAAAAAGCAAGACTAGTTGCCAATGGATACGCACAATGTAAAGGTATTGATTTTGATGAAACCTTCGCACCAGTCGCCAGACTGGAGCAATCAGGTTGTTCCTAGCCTATGCTGCATATCACAACTTCACAGTATACCAGATGGACGTTAAGAGTGCCCTTCTAAATGGAGAGCTCAAGGAGGAGGTCTTCGTGGAACATCCACCTGGATTTGAGCAAGGTACACAGGTATACAGACTGAGAAAGCGTTATATGGATTGAAACAAGCTCCTTGAGCTTGCTGTGAGACTCTATCTCAGTTTCTGTTAAAGAATGGGTTTCAGAAAGGAAAGATCGACATGACTCTTTTCTTAATCAAGAATGATGAAGATATTCTACTCATTCTGCTATAGGTGGATGACATCATCTTCGGATCCAGAAACTCATCTCTCTGCGATAAGTTTTCTCAGCTAATGCAAAGTCACTTCTAGATGAGCATGATGGAAAAATGACATATTTCCTATGACTACAAGTTCATCAGTCCTCTGAGGGAACATTCATTCATCAAAAGAAGTATACAAAAGATCTCATCAACAAGTTTTTTCCAGAGAAGACAAAGACGCTCAGAATCCCAATGAATGCAAGCGTAAGGATCACTCCAGACGAAGAAGGAGAACCAGTTGATCCTACCAGTTTCAGAGGCATCATAAGATCCTTGCTCTACTTGACAGCTAGCAGACCAGATATCTCCTCATCGTTGGAGTGTGTGCAAGATTTCAAGTAAATCTGAAAAAATTGCACGTGGAGGCTGCCAAAAGGATCATCAGATACCTGAAGTGTACTGACTCACTAAGAATTTGGTATCCTAGACATGACGAGCTCAATCTAATTGGATACTCAGACTTCACAGGATGGTGAATTGATTGACAAAGCACCACTAGTACTTGTCAATTTGTAGGACATAAACTGATAAGCTGGTTTAGCAAGAAGCAACACTCTGTTGCAACATCTACCACTAAAGCTGAATATGTGTATGCCGCCAGTTGTTGTGCTAAGATACTCTGGATGAAACAGCAACTAAGAGATTACAATGTCGAGTCGAAATGTGTGTCAATCTATTGCGATAACAACAGCGCAATCTGCATAACAAAGAATCCAATTCATCATTCCAGAACGAAGCATATCGACATCAAACATCACTTCATTTGAGACCACGTCGAGAAGAAATATATATTCGTGGAATATATCCAAGCTGAAGAACAATTGGCCGATATCTTCACTAAGCCACTACCTGAAGAAAGATTTAGAGAGTTATGCATCAAACTCGGTCTTTTAGAGTTTGAAGGGATTGTACTTGAAGAATAATGAGTCAAAGCTCTCATTCTTAGATTTTTTATGAAGATGTGTAATAAAACTAAGTCCAAGCTCTCAATTTTTTGTCTTCTAAAGATATTTAAACTGAGAGAGACTAAATTGCCAACGACATCAAAGAAACTGGCAGATGTTCACCAAGCTATCCTAGTTATAGTTGATGCCAACTTGCAATGCATTTGCAAAGGGCGGGAGATATGAAACGACTGTTATCAGAGTCAAACATGCCATCATTAAAGTTGATGTTACGACATTTTAGGAAAAGAAAAGATAGGGAACTTACACGTGGATGGAGCCACTGTAATCGCTCTCACGGACGCAAAATGGCGATTAAGTTTCCTAAAGAATCGGGATGTTTTACATCCCAGGGGATAGGATCCGTCATGTATGAAGAAGCAGTCCGTCTATTTAAAGAAGAGCCTTGGAAATCTTCAAGGTATAAACTTGACATCTATCCCTTCATTTTCTCTGAAATACCACTCCCAAAAAGTCTTGTCTCTCACATACCTCCAACTACCAAATGGCATCTCTCATCAATCAACCAGAGATCAACCAAGATGCCTTCGAGAAAAGAGACCTTATGGTTCTTAGTTGGAAGAGAAAATCATCATTCTCATGAAGATGATGTATGAGATAGTTTTCCTATTACTCAGTTCCCCGCTCGCAGCGAGGGTTTTTACCTCATAACCAAAGAAACGCAGGAAATCCCTACCGCCAGGCGAGTATGATGTATAGTCAGGTGGGTCTGAGGAGGATCTTCCTTACGTCACGTGGAGGAAGACTCCTAGTCCGTTAGGGATTGGCTACTATTCTTGGGCTAAGCCATAGAATGACGCGAGATCAGACGACCCTCTTCTCCCTAGAATGCTATGATGGGAGACTAAATAATGAGATGAGGAGGTTAAGGCAGAAGCAAGGTGGCGCTCATTGAACATCTCATGCGCTTGCTTCTGGTATTGTTTTCCTTCCTTATGGATCCATCAGCCGCTAGATCTTGGGTCACAAACTAGTGTGATGAATCTCCTTGTTGGGGCTGTCCGGAGGAAGAAGATCTCGCAAAAAGAGCTATTGCAGATAGGATAAGGCTTGAAGAATGCTTATACCTCTGTGAGCTCCTCTACTAAATCAAGTGGTGAGACTTGATTTGGCGAGATTAAGGCAAAGTTGATAAGTCTTATATAATCTCCTCCCTGGAAGATTACAAGCTTCTGCACAGGTTGGAGCTGAAGCGCAGAAATCAGCATCAACAAAAAGCTCTGAATATTGTTCATTGTACTTTGTATTTACTACTTTCAATAAGTTGTAAACAAATCAATGAAATATATAAATTTCTGCTTATTTTGCAGACGATAATCTGTTGTCTCAAATTACTTCACCATAGTTTAATGGTCGTACACTTATGTGTAACCAGATTTTATTTTTCACCCTTGAACTCAATCGATAAATATCTCTCTATAATTTAGGGGAAGATCTCTAGGGCAAGCTGAGTAGTTAAGTTTTCAGTTCTCGAGTGTTAGCTTTGTTAGAATATATTTGTAAACTCGACAAACTGACTTATCTACCAGCTTAGTGGTGGTTTTGACAACATAAAAAAATGGGGGAATTATTGGGAATTTAGGTTAGATATTCCCTTACCTTTTTCTGTTTTGATGTGTCAAACATGTATAGAAACCACCTTAGGAAGTGTCTCTAGAATAGTTTAGTCGATACAAACTTGAAATGTCCACTTAGGATGTTGGATGTTTATCAAGTTGTAAAGAAGCTGATCAAGATAAACTACTCTTGCAATCGAAGCCATCAGTTTGATCATTGTGAAGACAAGAAGAGACTTAGACTCAGGCATGAACTAACAGACTGACGACCACTTTAGCCTAAAGCTTATCACTCAGATAAACTGGTAGATCACCAACTAGGATAATCACCAGTTTATCAAGTCGAGTTTCATCTCACGAGTAAAGACAAAGAAAAAAAGCCAGAGGAATCGCAAAGACTCAGACTTAAGGAAAAAGAGATTTCTTAAAGTCCGAAATTTAAACCTCCAGTTTAGGATTCCTCAGACTGGAGAGTCATTTTGACACACTGCAGGATGTCGACACCCTGTGTCAGGAAAGGACGGAGCAGGTGCGGCGGAGCAGGAAAATGCAACTATCTCCATCAGATTAGAGACCCAACGGATAGTTCAAAATCTAGATTATCTCTAAACGACTCTTTTGTCAAACATGTCCTTACTTTGTTTGTAAATAAACCAAAGCAATCTCAAGGAAAGGATTACATGTTATGAAACAAAGACGATTACAGTTACAAGAACAGAATCATGACAAACATGCCTCAACATACAAAGGTTCAAAGCTCACTAATCGTAACCGTTGTCTACGAACAAAGACTCTCAGAGTTCACTTTTCCTATTCGAAGCTATTTATAATAGCTTATCGTGTTCCAATCTCTGGACATGAGACTCACAGCTTCTCAGCTTGAGTTTTATTATTTGTGCTCTTTCTCTCCGAGAAAGATCACATATTAGGAAATTTGGATGTTAGAAATTTCCTTGTCTTTATTTGTTTGTGTTTTGGTGGGTCAAAACCAGTCTATAAAATCTCTAGAGTAGCCCAAGTTTTTAAATGTAAAGTCTTGTAACTGATCAAAGAAACTGGAAGAACAAACTAAGGATTAGTTTGTGGATGAGCGAAAGTTCCAGACAAACTGAAGAGATCAGTATGGAACTGATTAGTCTGGAACTCATCAGTTTGGAACTGACAAGTTTGGGAATTCATCAGTATAGAACTGATCAGCTTGGAACTCACCAATCTCAAATATCAAACATGCCAATCTGGGGATCAATGTTCAGACTATTGGCGTTAGCCAGCATGTAATCTCTAGTTCCAATTCCCACACATAGAGACAAAAAGAATCATCTGAGGAATGGTGCTGACAAGTTCAGACTTAAAGATTGGAGATTCCTTAAAGTCTGAAAACTCAAGACTTTAGTCTAGATTCCTCAGACTGATAGAGTGTCGTTCTGACACAAGGGTGAATAGTCAATATTTGAAGTCAGAAAAAGGCGAGAGCATGTATAGGATTTCTCGAAAAAGTACCTACCCACTGCAAAGGATAGAAATATCGGATTAGACAGCATCCGATCTATTTCTAAATGGCTCTAATATTCAAATCTCGGAATCTTCAACTATAAATAGTCGAGGACTTCAAGAGATTAAGGTAACAACCTTCAAAGAACCAAACTTTCAAGCAAGCAAAAACTCTGCTAAATTTTTGACTCAACGTTCGAGGCTTGTCACAAGCTTACCGTGTGTCACTTCGTGAACACAAGACTCAAAACATTCTGTTCTTGAGTTCATCTTGGTGTTCTTGCTCCCCAAGAAAGAATATAGTAGTCAAGTACACTCTATACTCTGACTATCACGGGCATTTAGCCGCAAGACAGTCAGTTCCAAGGAGAACTATAAAAACCTCAATTCCGATTAGGAGGCTGCTTGGTATGCCCACACTCCAAGAAGCTGAGTAGTGAAGGACGGACAGAGGAACGGGCGAGTGAACTAGTGAACTGGTGGACAAAACATTCACCAGCTAGTGATAGATCGTGGGAGCACCCTGTAATTCGACACTTAGTGGATTTTCAGACTTTTTCTGAAGAGTTGACGTAGGACTTTTGTGTCCGAACCACTATAAACCATTTGTCGTTTACAGATTTCTTATAAGTTTTCATACCTTCCTTAAAACTCAACATTCAAGTGTTGAAGTATACTTCCAAACTGATTGACTACTACAGTAACCTTAAAAGCTAAGTTTTGACAAACCAAACTGGTGCAGAACTACCAATTTGGGTAAGTGCAACCTTATTAAAATTTTCGTTGTGCATTTACATACTCTGATTTCAAGATCAACATCACATCAGTTGCAGCTATCTCCAAGTTGTGACTATCACGGGTGTTGTCGAAAGTTCAAAAAGTTCTGGGAGGAACTTAAAAGCTCCCAACTACCGGAGAAGGAGGTTGTGTGGTGTGCCCACACTCCCTATTTGAGTTCTGAAGGATGACGAGACCCTGGGCGAGTGAGCAAGTGGACTGGTGGACACGGGCATTCACAAGCTTGCGATAGATCATGGGGACTGATTGTAATCCTGAAGCTAGTGTATTATGGGTTGCTGCCTGGAGAGAGGACGTAGGACAGTTGTCCAAACCTCTATAAATTCTTGTGTTTTTTACTGTTTTGATTAATTCTATAAGAATTTTAAACCCAACACTATCTCGTGTTGGAGTATATCCGAACTTGACTCTAATCAAACTCGCAGACAAATAAGTAGAACCAAACTGGTTGAGAACCACCAGTTTGAATTTGCAAAAACTCGCTCTTAATCTTTGCTGCATATATCTAACTAACTCTGATTTCGGGACCAACATCACCATCCGCTCATGTATTGAAAGTTTTATAGGAGCCGCTCATTGTCCGCGCTCTTTATGCACTAGCAATCATTCTTTGCTCCATCTTCACTTCATTATGTACATTATACAAAAGTTTTAACATTTTAAAAATAATACAACACATTTGTGTTATGTTATATGATCACAAGTAAAATATTTTCACAAAATATTTAATACTCTCTCCGTCTCATTTTAATAGTCATGTTTCCCATTTTCGTCTGTCTCACTTTAATAGTCATGTTTCTAAAAAATGTAACTTTTTCACACTTAACAATAAAATATTAATTCTACTCAACTCATTTTACACTCATATGTCTTGGTTATTGTGTCAAAAGCAAACGAGACTATTAATCTGGGACGGAGAGAATATTTATTTTAGAATAGGTCAATGTGTCAGTTTTCTCAAAATCTCGAGTCAATAACTAGGAAAACTCGTTTATTTATTTTTCTTTTATGCTTTATTACTTGAAGAGATGTCACGTTGCAGCTCTCCAACTTTGACCCTATCAATTGTGAGGTTACAATTGAAGCTTCATGCACATAAAGCAGAAATATACTTTTTAAAAATCTATATATACTAAATATAATAAGAAGCTTATTGTATTTACGAAAATGCCTCTTTACTCCCATGAAATATCAAATAAGCATATGTTAGTTATTTTTTTTCCAACTTCTCGAATATATATTATAAAATACTCCATATCTTTAAAATAAATAATAATAAAAGTTTTAATAAAATTATGTTTGTATTACTTTCTCTTACAAATATTAGATCTTAACCAATTTTGTTTTGAAATTCATTTTTAAAAATACAAGAGCATTAGTTTTGTTTACAAGTTTTATAAGTTGGGCGTTTATTTATTTAAATTTTATGTTAAATTCACTCATTTATTTTTTTCGAAACCTATGTATTCAATTTGATACATTGATTATAATTTAAAAAATTATACTATTGATGGATAAAGGTTAAAATAAAATATTTTGTGTAATCACTAAATGATATGTATATACTATATGAGTGTGATTTGGTTAAATATATCTTTATCTATATTTAATTTTATTTAATAATCTATCTATATTCATACAATATATAATAGCAATAAAACTATATCTACATTAACATTCCCTTAAAATCATATCTATGTTTTCAAATGACAGGTATAACCTTTTATCATTTAAGTTGTGCTTACTTTGTAAATCCAATTCTTATTTATGTTGATTTATGTTTACTTTACTCATTTTATTTTTTTATCAATTTATATATATAGCTAGTTTGGGAAGAGATCATGTGAGAAAGGTCTTAACGTGAGAATGTGAGAAAGATGCTTGATTGTGTTCATGAGATTGATTGATTATATTAGATAGTTGCTTGATTGCAACGTTGCTTGGTTGTGTTTTAGTTGTTGCTTAATTATGTTTTAGTTGTTGCTTGTTTTAATATAAATCATTGATTTTTTTTAGATCTAATAGACATGATTCATTTTTTTTTATGGGGATTATTTTTTTTTTACATGATCACTCCTCTAACTTAGATATATCAATTTAAATCGAGAAAAGTTAAATAATTACTCATGCATATACATATATTAATTATATTTTCATATTAAAAATAGAACATCAAATTGTTGATCACACAACGCGTGTGTGCATTATTATATAACTGTGAAAAGGGAAAGCCAGTCATTACTACCATATCATTGTCAACACATTTAAATTACTACAAATAATTAAATATTAAAAATTAGAATATTGTTAAAATTCTTTTATAAAATAAGGATACACAATTTAAATTGGGAGTGATGTCTCTTCTTATTCTCGAACTCATATCAATTGTGTTGGTGTTGCAAAGCTTATTACAGATTATCAATCTTTTATTCTTGTTGATGACAGAACAAATAATAATAATAAATGGTAACAATCAACACGTGATTTACGTGGTTCGGCGAAAGCCTACGTCCACAAGTCACAAGCTAGTTTCTTATTGATGAATGTGGAGAGATTACAAAATGAGAGTTCAACTCTTTACATATATATCAAGAATGTGCAGCTAAAAATTGGTTGTAGACAAAATATCTAACCGCTGCACCCTGAGATCGGTAATCATAATCGTGAAAGTTGTGAGTTAATTGGGAAATAAGACACGGGAATAGGTGGCCGTGGCAACTTCTTTTCATTCTTGGATTTCTTGGGCGATGATGAATCATGTTTTGGGGAAGAAATCTTGAAGCAATTAAGCAAGCTTGAGAAGAGAGACATGTTTTTTTTTTTTTTTTTGTGTGTGTGTGTGTGAAATAATGTTTGCAAATATGAAGAGAATGTGATGTTGAGTGGATGAATGGAGAGCTGCCCAATTTAAGCTATTTATATAAAGTGGATGAGCTTGATGAGCAAGGAATTTTGATATAATTGTGGTTTGCTTTATCAGATTTTCCACACTCAATAGTCAAATGTTGGACCCTCATGGCATCATATATAAACCATTTGCATTTTGCTTGAACTTCAAGAATAACTCACTTTATAGTAGCTACATGTTTCATTTTTTATATTGTTTTAGTTCTTGCATATTTATTAATGTAGTTTAGATGTCTTATCCCGGACGAAATGGTAAAATCACCTTATCCATAATAAAGAGTTATGAGTTCGAGTTTCTTTAAAGATATCTGAGTGTGTATGTGTATGTGTATGTGTATTATATTTAATACTCCCTCCGTCCCGCCATATTAGGCACACTTTCCTTTTTGGTCCGTCCCATTTATTAGGCACATTTCCTAAATTGGCAAAAAATTAACACATTTTAATTAAAATTAACTATACCTAAAATGACTTCCATACCCCCACTATTTCTTATATTGACTATCCTACCCTTAACCCTAAAACCCAATTCTCCTAAATAATTTGTCATTTGTGCCGCCTCTCCCTCTCAACTTCGAACCCTAATCTCCCAAATTCTCATTCACGTCGCCTCTCACCACCATCAACTCCTCGACCCCGGCGGCGGCGTAGGTGGGTGACGACGGAGCTCTACTGCGGCGACGACGCGGAGCACGTTGAGGTGATCCAAGGAATCAAAAGAGGCGACGCGCTTCCAGGGCTTCAGAGCTACAGTGACATCGCCAACGTGGCTAAGAAGGTTGGCTTCGAGGTGGTGAAGGAGAAGGATATGGCGAAATCGCCGTCGCAGCCGTGGTGGACGCGGCTGAAGATGGGACGGATTGAGTGAGAAAGACGGTGCAGAAAAATGGAATACAGATAGGATTGAACATGGCAACACTACGATATTGATATCTTCCAAGCACCCAGAAAACTCGGTACTTTTCTCCAACTTTTAGTAATTAATGTAGATCAATCGAACGAATTCATCTTTTCCGAAGAAGTTTGCACATAAAAATTACGAATAGTGTTTAAACACAAACATTCTTGCAATTAAGTTGGCTGACAATCTGTTGTTGTTTATCTCCATCTCTTCTTTGCTGTTTTTGGGAATTTGTCTCTAATCATCTGGGTTCTTGATAATCCTAGTTCAAAATCTTGAGAAATAAATAGATGGTGCAGAGATTTAGGAATGTAGATTAAGTTCGAAATTAATGCAGTTTTCTGATATTGAAATGTCTATCAAATGTAATGTTTCATCTCTTAATTTTACTTCTTTTGCAGCTTCCCAGATATTGAAGGTTGTTGCAGCTTCATTGGAGGAAATTTGCCTTGAAAACACATTTATGTTTTTGTTTTGGCTTCAAAACAGATTTCAGAAATCTGTATTGGTAATTTATGTAAAGTTTTGACATGCCCTTATCTTTTTTCTTAATTCTTAATTAGTGTTATTTTAATAATATTTTATTAGTTAATCATTCTTTAAAAACTGCTCCTTGGTTATTGTGCCAACTCCCTCCGTGCCTAATATAGCGGGACGGAGGGAGTACATTAATGTAGTTTGAATTTATGATTCTTACTGAAAATTAGATTTGAATTAAAATATTTTAAATCAAAGGAAACCTCATCTTAAATAGAGGTTGTGGATGGTGCACAATACTCTCTATTGTGTTGTGGCACAATAGATGATCTAAATTCGTGTTTCTCTTATTTCAACTGCATATTTTAATTATAGTTTATATTTTTGGATTTGGTACTTTTAATTTTATTCTTATACTTTTTAAAGATGGAGATTGGAATATTTTATGATAATTATAATAAAAGTCCTTACTGTAAACCACGAAAACAATTTCATGTTATATTCCAATTTTTTATTATAATATGTAAAGTAAAAAATCATAAAAAGTATAAAATATTATACACAAATGTGTAGTATAAATCAAAAGGCAGTGTGTGACTATTATTTGCATCATCAAATGGATATGTGTGGTATATATTACAAAATTGACGCAATACACTGAAAATATCAATAATTAAACTTTTAATGAATCTATCTTTTTCATTGTATTTTGAATCATAGAAGTCAAACTTTGAAAAAGAAGCCAAAACAACTTTAATTGAAAGTTTAGATGCGTAAGATTGATAAAAATGTGATATGAAATTGTAATATTTATAATGTAAAGTTGGTTAAAAAAATAGTTTGTCCATTTATATAGGAATGGTAATTATGGCAAAAAAAAAAAAAAAAAACTATAAACTTAACCCAAAATTTAAAACTCTACCATTATTGAAAAACTTATCACCTGTAATGTAAAATCATTTTTAAAATCGATCAAATAAATGCTATTTGGGAATTTTAATTATGAATGCTATACTTGTTGGATATAGATATCAAAACATATACTTGTATTTTTTATGTTTAAAATAATTTACATCTTCTTTAAATAAATTCAAAATCATATATACTTATTGAGATGTGTATCAAAATTAAAATTCGTGTTAAACTTTGTTATAAATATTGGGTTTTATGGCCCCTAGTTAGTGAAACCAAAAATCCAGAATCTAACACTCTAGGCGGATTGTTGTGTAGTTGGGTGACTAGGCGTACAGATTTTTAATTTTTTAAAATTAAGATTATGTAACTTTATTTAGTACTCCCTCCGTCCCATTTTAATAGGCCCTTTTCTTTTCGGCACGGAAATTAAGAATTGTGAGTGTAGAATGAGTTAGTGGAATGAATATTTTATTGTTGTGTGTGAAAAAGTTGCCATTTTTGGAAAGGGGCCAATTTAATTGGGACGCCAAATTCGGTAAGTGGGCCTATTCTAGTGGGATGGAGGGAGTACTTATTAATATTTATATACAGAGTAGTTATCATATGTTACCCATTCTCTAAATGTTATATGAGACCAAATCTTAACCATTTATTATTAATCTAACGGTTATTAAATTATGAATTAATTTTAATTTTTAATGTATAAATATAAATTAAAGGTATACTAGGTAGATTAGGTAATTAATTTATATTATTTTTTTTCATTAACCAATCACACGTTGTTTCTTATTTTTCCTTCTCTCATCATTTTTCTCTCTTTTCTATAATTCCTATAAAACTTTATATAATCATAACTTCTTCAATTTGAATTATTTTTTCACTTATTATATATCAAATTAAAGATAATTTAATTACCTTTCAAACGAAATTTCTATTGCATATATTAGGAATAAGGTAATTGAGCAAAATCAAATAATGTAATAGCTAAAACTAAATAATATAACATAATAATAAGAATAATGTAATACTGTAATACTAATAAAGAGAATTACAGATTGATGAATAAAGAGAACTATTTGTTTCTTTTTTGGGCAAGAAATCAGACATTAATAATGTAATATACAATGAACACATAATGTACCAATCAGTCGATATACAATGCACCATTCAGACAATACTTTTATCAACGTCATGCAACCGCAAAAAAACAGACATGAATAATATAATATACAGTCAAATAATGTAATATACAATCTATACATAATGTACCACTCACTCCATATATAATGTATCATTCAGACAAGTCTTTGATCTATATCATGCAACCACAAAAAATACATACATAAATAATGTACATACGGTTGAATAATGTACTATAAAGCCGATACATAATGTACCACAACAATATTGTACCATTCAGGCAACACTTTGATCTATATACTGCAACGCAAAAAAAAAGATATGAATAATGTAATACTCATGTGACACATAATGTATCACTCAGTCGATGCACAATGTATCATTCATGCAACAATTTGATCTATATCATGCAATCGAAAAAACAAACATGGATAATATAATGCAAAGACGACACATAATGTAGCACTCGAACACCTTTTTATGTATAAAATGCAACCGCAATTGTGAAATCAAGATTTTCCCCAATTTTTATAAGAACAACATCGAAATTAGGTAAGTATACTATATCATTACATTATTCTCTATATTATGGTACATTATTTAGCTTTACCTATTACATTATTTAGTTTTACTTCGATTATCTTATTATGAACATATGTAATAGGGATTTTGTTTGAAAGATAATTAAATTATCTGTAATTTGATATATAGTATGTGAAAAAATTACTTAAATTGAATGAGTTATGATTATTTAAAATTGTATAAGAATAATAGAGGAGAGAGAATATTGATGGGAGAGAGAAACAAGGAATAACGTAACATTAGGTTGGTTAATGAGAAATAATAATATAAATTAATTACCTCATTACCCTTATTATATATTTAATCATTAAAATTTAAACTTAATCATATCCATTCAAATTCAAATTGGAATGTTGGATTTTAGTCTCATATAACATAAAAAAGTTAGGTAACCATATAATGCAACCCTATTTATATACTTGAAATAATAAAAAAAATAAGTTAACATACTAATCACCTCCTAGGCCCCATTATAGACCGTTTAGGCGCTAGGATTTACTCGTATCCGACAAGCGCCTAACAAGCTTTATAACCATAGCGCGCCATAATATAAATGAATCTCAATTTTTTTATTGATAACATCAACGGTTAAAATATGAAAATTAATGATTATAACTCATACTAAAAATATTAAGCATAAAATCTTGAAAAAAAATTTAATTTGAATCATTGATTTTTTAAGATAAATTATATAATTTCATTCCTATTTAACACTACCTCACTTTTAATAATGGATCTACTCCCTATACTTGTGTGTATATATATTATAATGAAGAAATTTTTTTTGACATCTTTACATTTTGGTAGAAAAACAAGGAATTATCATTGTTGTCATTTTGTAATAATACTAATCCATTATTCACTTTCAATTTAAATATATATATTTATTACACTTGAATTTTCTTTAAAAAACAATCATTAATATACAAAATGAAAAAACTCAAAATGATATAAAAAATATAATTTTGCTACTTCCCCTCTCAATAACACAAAATCAATATTAAATTTATTTCCTATTTAGTTTTATTTATAAATTATATTTATACATACACAAAGAACAGTGAAAAAAAATAAGAATTGCATTTCTCACTTTTTCTTTTAAAATTTACATCTTTGCTAACTTATTTTCTCACTATTATTTAAAATAATACAAATATAATTCTTTATGGACTAATTTTGTAAGTCGAACTCTTATTTTTGTAAGTTTTGTATTTGATATTGATGAATAAAAATAAATAATTTAAATACTTATATCTTAATAACATAAGATAAAATATTTAATATTTAATGTGTAAAATTAATTTATCTTTTGTTTGTAAAGAAATTGGCAATTGAACTGAAAATGGTTTACCTTTATGGGCTAATCAATGGGCCGCTTAAATCATAAAATTAATATTTTTCTCTTTCCCACATTCAAACTCAAACACAACACATTTGTATTCATTCAATTCATTCATTATATTCCACCTCGCAAAACCTCTCCTTAAACCCTAATGGAAACTAAACCTCCAATGGCCGGCGAAATCAGAAGTAAGAGGAACGGCGATGCGAAGCGGCGGCCGCACGTGGCAGAGAAGAAGGATTATCAAGCACTTCGGGAGCTTTTCCACCATCATATCGATTCATTTGACTACATGTTGGAACACGGAATTGATGAAATGTTGACGAATGTTAAACCGGTCGAAGTGTTCGATTCAAAGCTCAAACTTAGAAATATCCTTTTTCATTATGTTGAGTTCATGGATTTTTTCTTTTGAGCTATAATGATTTCTTTTGAATAACGGATTATTCTCCCTCTCTTCTTTTTTCATGATTGTGTTATGAGGTTTCTGTGCTATTGTAAATCCTTTTTTTTTTTTTTCTGTCTCTTGATTATTGATTCTTAACCACTACATACTTTGGCTAGAGAAGCCTCAAATATTCGAACCGCAGACTGAACGATTTTCCACAAAAAGTTTATATCCGTTTGAGGTACACTCTGCAATGTTTGTTTATAACTGAATAGACTCAAGTTCTGTCCGAGCTTAATGCAATATATGTGTGTGTCTCATGAGCAGTGTAGACAAGCAAAACTCTCGTATGTTGGGAAGTTCATGGTGGACGTGGTTATGCAGTATGATGATAGAGCCAGCATAAGAGAAACGGTTAATTTTGGGAACCTTCCTATCATGTTAAAGGTAAATGGTGTAATACACGATCACACTCATTGTGGATGCTTCTCGCGTTACCTATCTCCCTTGTTTCTCTGTAGTCGAAACTCTGTCATCTAAGAAATGCAAATGATCCCAAGAAATTAGTTTCACTCAAAGAAGAGCCTTCAGAAATGGGAGGGTAAGTATGCCCCCCTTTAAATGAACTTTGTAAGATGTGGACGATATATTATTTGATTTCTGGGGACGTTTGCATTTTTTTTAGATACTTCATCCTGAATGGCCTTGAGAGAGTTATTCGTCTTCTGATATTACCCAAGAGAAACTATGTAAGTGCAACGTTACCTGTTTATGTATATCTAAATATAATGTATCTCAACCCCCAGGGTATACCCGTATCTTCTAATGGCCCAAGTTGATGTTGTTGTAGTTATTTAGTTTGAGCCACCCATCGATTCCCTTTATATATGTACACACACATTATCTTTTCACCTCCTTGTAATCTTATCTAGCCAACAAGCATGGTGCGGAACTCTTTTCGTGAACGGCGTGAAGGTTATACAGATAAAGCTGTAGTCATAAGGTTCGGCTTGTTTTTTTTTTTTCTCAATGTTTTACTTTGTGCTAGCTTCAAAATGCAGTGTGTCAGGTTATCTTTAATGGCCATAGTGGGAGGCTTGCATACTGCTCTGTTGTCTTTTTGCCTTTTATGCTGCTTGCACATCTTGGTTATCATTCTTAAATTGACTCGGAAATCTTTTTGTGGTAATTTTTTTCTTGTTGCTTTTAGTTCTCTCAAAGTCAATGCTAGGTTCATTTATTTAATTATATGATGTGAGCTTAAATGAGTGATATACCTGTCTCTGGAGTCCTTTATCTGGATATGGAAAAACTCCTACTCATCTGTTTGCTTCAATTCACAATAAAAGCTGATTCAGTGTGTGGCTGAAGCTGTGCTTCCTGAAGCTTCACTAAGATCTTCCTGCAAATTTGTGTGTTAAAAATATACTGCCCGAGAAAAATTGCTTTGCAATAATGAGTTCTTTCTATTCTTTGAACATTCAGATGTGTTAGAGAAGACCAGTCTGCTGTGTCACTAAAGCTATACTACCTTAATAATGGGAGTGCAAGGCTTGGGTTCTGGTGAGCTTAGCGGACTTTGCTTCTTTGTTCAAATTATGGCAGTCTAACTTTGTTCACCATTCTAGGATACAAGGGAGGGAATATTTACTTCCTGTTGGAATCATATTAAAGGTAACATGCATTTCTTGTCTGAATTACTCTTGAAGTTTACCTAAAATCGTCTTATATGTTACACACAAGTGTAAACTTCAAGATTCTCTTGGGGTGTACATTGCTTGATTGGAAACTTATTAGCCAGTATATATGAAACTTATAAATGAGTGATGAAGACTTGGGTAAAGAATCATTGTCCACTATTATTCCAGTTACGTGATGGTTGTTTTGGATTGAGATGGACAAAAAAAAAATTTTAAATTTGTGAACAACCATTTTTGGTAGTATGCAAAGAGATCAAGTTTAGGGTTCCATTCTATGAGTTCTAAATCAAGAAGAATTTCAAGGAATTTCATTTTCAGATTTAACTTGATAATTGAGTTTTAACTCTAGTCAAGATAGCATTTTCACAATGCTTGACATGATGAATCCCTTTGTACCATGTAATATATTTCAATAAATAATTTTTTTTTTTAATCCTAAAAGAAAAACTTTTGTAGTGAAGTGATTTCCAAGGAAGCTTTGTGGTTTTTAAGAACCGGATTTAAAATTTTAGAGAATGTGCAAAAAGATACTGAAATAGGGTGCAATGGAATTGTTCTTTGTAGTGGGGCCGTTTGTGAATGGATGTTAATATTTTTGAAGTACAAGATTTGTTGCAACACATTTATATCTGGAGTCTTTGGCTCTTAGCAGGTTTTTGAGGCAAATCTTTGCCACTGCTTCTCTTTCTTGCTCACTTTCTGCTGTTTGTAGGCTTTAATTGAGACGACTGATCATGAAATCTATGTCAGTTTGACATGCTGCTACAATGATAAGTATGATCGTGTAAAGGGATCGGTTGGAACTCAACTAATTGGTGAAAGAGCAAAAATTATTTTGGATGAACTTCAGAGTTTCTCTCTATATACTCGTACTCAGTGTCTGCAACATATAGGTACTGAACCTCGATCACACTCTTTTTCTTTATATGAGCTTATTGTATAAGACTTCCAAAGATTCTGGTTTTTCCAGGGGAGCATTTCCAACCTGTTATGGTCGGGCTTGAAAAGAAAAGCTACTCTGATGTAAGTTCGTCTTTTATGTAGATTGTTTAATGTGATTATCATTGCAATGTAGCTCCTGAGTCTTTACCTACCTCTCTAGACTGCTTGTGCTAGTTGATATAAAGTAGATTAAATAAGATGATGTTGAGCAATGAATCATTTTTCATCTTCGAAATTCACGAAGGGATTTCTTTAGAAAGCATGTATTTTTCAAGCTGTGGACATTTCGTACCTAAAGAACTGTTCTGCCGATCCGCCTGCATCCTTCATCCTTCAATTCCCCCACCTGGAAGAGAAAAATATGCTAAAAATCGATACATCTCACTTGTATCTGCTTTTCTTCATGCAGGTTGCTGAAGCAGTGTTAGAAGATTACATATTTGTCCATCTAAAGGACAACATTGACAAGTTCAATCTACTAATGTCAGTCATGTTTTTGTTAATTCCTTCTTAATACAGAAACTTATTAAATTATTTACTGGCTGCATTTTGCTTTTTCTGTATTTATACCTGTTTGCATAATCACAGAGCTATTATATATGCAGCTGATTTAAATTTCAATCTAGTTTAATGCTGCAGAAGTTGTTCTCTCTCGTAGACCAGACTTCAGTACCTGACAATCCAGATGCTTTACAAAACCAAGAGGTTCTACTGCCTGGTCACTTAATAACTATTTACCTCAAGGTAAAAGCATTGGTATTTCATACCTTTGAAGATGCCTTTTTCAAGATAAATTTAATTTCTATGTGGTTCGTTCTATGGACAAATTCAATGTCTATGTAATAGTTGACATATTACTGATTGTATATGGCCACATATTACTATTAGAGTGATACTATAAAGAGGCAGTTAGTAGCAAAAAGATGTGTGGTCCAGCTCTGATAATTTAATTATCATGGAAGCTGTAGTAGTAGTCATGGGATGCATTGAGGGACTGTCAACTATTCATGTTAACGTGTGGATTTTTCAGTTATTTTGCAGCTTGAACTGTGAACCTATTACAGAATATTTGCAGTAGTAGTTCCTCCTCCTATCTCCCGATATAGCTCTTGCAATTGATAGTTGGGCTAGTTCATTGCTAACAAAACACACGTCCCTGATAATATGGCAGTTAAGCACTTACAGTAGAAAACATATCCCGTTTAATTTCCAATTGTTATATTATAATGCTAACAGAATAGAGAAGGTCATTGTAGTGGGGTGTTCTTGAATTGTAATTGCTACTCTTTCTTATTTCCTGAGAAGCTCTCTATTGGTAATGACTACTTTTGCTATTGCTTATCAATCCTGAATCAGAAAGTGGGTGGCTCTTAATTGAATTTGTTACATCAATCTTTTAGAAGAGGCTTGCTTTGTATCCTGCTCAGTGTCTTGGGCGCTTTCTTTGAGTATTGTGACCCATTATTTTGGTAATTGCAGGAAAAGTTTCAAGACTGGTTGCTCAGGTTGAAACGAGCACTTCAAGATAAAGTTGACAATAAAGCCAAAGATTTTGAGTTGAACAGCGGTATGCTACAGTTCACATAGAATTTAGCTTGCTTTGTCCTTTTGATTTTTTTTTTGCGGTGGCACTTGTCGTTTGCTTTTTAATAAAAATAGTATTGCATGCATGGTACCTTTGATGGATTGAGTTTTTCTATAAGCTCTCTAAAAAATGATTTACTATTATCTGCTTCTTTTTGGGTTAAAATATTTACTTCAAAATGTAATGCTTTCTGTGTTAGTTGCAGACTCAGCAGTGACTGTTTTTTGCATTTACATTGAAAGCTTAGTTGTCTGGTTCTAGTCATATTATTTCTTGAGTGAAGAAGTATGTGTGGGAGCTGTTTGTGATTCTTGTACTCAATGTTTGAGCTACTGTCTTGTAAGACATTAAATCTTGTTACCTTAACATTTTCAGTGCTTTGCTTTTGTTAATGGCAGTGGAAGATGTAAAGAAAGTCATTGACAAAAATTCTCCGAAGCAAATTGGGGCAGCTATTGAAAATATGCTGAAGACTGGAAGGCTGGTTACTCAATCAGGTCTAGATTTGCAGCAGGTACAGAAAATATCAGCACTTCCATTCATTATTACAAAAAGCCCCAACTTATGCACGCCAAGATGTGATACATCATATTCATATGTGTGGAATATACTATTTGATCATATAGCACCACTTTTATTTGCTGTTTCAGTATTGTGCTGCATTATCATAGATGCTTAAGTTGCCTCTAATTTACTGGAAAGGATTGACGAGCTCTTCTAATCTGCTGGCTGATTAACAGTTTTAACTTTTAGATTTTCCACATATTTTGAATAATGAAAGGTAGAGTGAGTGGTTCAACCATGCCATATAAGATGACTATGCATCTGTGTAACAGGAATGGGCGTATGAGTTGATTCATTTAATCTGAAAGGATTGGTAAAAAATTATTTGTGAGCTTTGACGTCTTTTGTAGTAACTACTGCAGTTCTGGTTTTTTATACCATAAGCATGTTAGAAAAGTATTTGCCATATTCCAATGTGTAGATAGTAAGCATCATTGCACTGTAAAATTAAAATCTCATTGATACATTGTACATTTCTGGAAAATTGGACTTTTATGGGTGAAATGCTTGAAATCGTTGAATTGCTCTCAAATTGGATTATCATTACTATGTTATAGAGACATAGTATATACTTAAAATATTGTGGACGCCTGGAAATTTTCCAATCACACATGATACCATTAAGATGTATCCTATTTTATTCCAATCATGCCTGGGGGCTGTATTTAAACCATTCATTATGTTTTATTTAATAGTCATGGCTCGTCAGTTTTTTGTGATTCATTCTGAGCTGTGCTGCTGGATTCACTTTAAAAAAACTCATGTATATCTATATGGCATCATCTGGAACTTGATGCTAAAAGATCACTAATTTTCTGTTGGTTTTGGTGATATTCTTTATTTTCAGAGAGCTGGGATGACAGTTATGGCAGAGAGATTGAATTATCTGCGTTTCATTGCTCACTTTCGAGCTGTTCATCGAGGTGCTTCATTTGCTGGGCTTCGTACCACTAGTGTTCGGAAGTTATTGCCTGAGTATGCACTTGTGCCTATTACTTGGAGATTCTATTGTATAGTTTTCTTTACCTTGTTTTCCTCTTTTTTTGCGTCTCCATCTCTCTTCTCCACTTGGTGCAGATCTTGGGGGTTTATGTGTCCTGTTCACACACCTGATGGTGAGCCCTGTGGGCTGTTGAACCATCTGACTTCGTCTTGCCGTAAGAACTCACTTTCAAATTATATTTAGTTGTTTATGACTGTTAATACTAGAGAATGTTTTGCATGATGAAAAATAGACTCGTAGCCACTCAGTTGAGAGAGGTGAGAAAGCAAGCGACCCTGGATACATTCAAGTAGTACTCTTTAGAAACTATTTTCTATCGTAACAGCAGTTGGTAAATATGTTCCAGAAAATCAGTTGGCACTTCAACATGTATCATAGAAGAACGGCTTATATATGAGTTTCTAAAGTATCACTACATTAAGGATCTTTCCTTGAGAAATAACTTAAAATGTACTGGCTTATTACTCTTTTGCAGGGATAACTTCATATTACAATTCTGAAGGGAAAAAAAAAGACTTCGTTGATATCCGAAAGTCAATTATAAATGTATTGGTGAGCATTGGGATGACTCCAGCATCGCCTAAGCTTCTGCTAGCAGGTCCCCCTGCAGTTCTTTCTGTTCTTCTAGATGGTCGTATTGTAGGTTCTATTGCTTTTGATATAATAGAAAAGGCTGTTCATCATCTGCGGAGGTTAAAGGTTTCAGCAGTTTCTGTGGTGAGTTTTACTCTAATGCACCACACATAACTAATTTTTTGTTGCTGGGGTCTGGTCATACCATTTTAATGTTCAAAATGTTGCAGATACCTGAAGATCTCGAGGTTGGTTATGTTCCTTTGAGCATGGGTGGGACATACCCTGGCTTATACCTGTTCACATCAGCATCTAGATTTGTTCGTCCAGTGCGAAATATCACGATACCTTCCGAAGAGAGCAACAATATTGAGCTCATAGGGCCCTTTGAGCAGGTGGGCATAATTTCCTTTTGACATTACATTGCATGCCTATGAAATTTATTTACTTTATAGACACCTGTGATTTTGCAAGCTTCTAGTATGACTTGTGCTCTGTGTGTAGGTTTACATGGAAATAAGTTGCCCTGACAGAGGAAGTGGGGGAAGGAAAGATGTTTTCCCTAAAACACATGAAGAAATTCATCCTACTGGAATATTGAGTGTGGTTGGAAATCTCACACCTTGGTCTGACCACAATCAGAGTCCTCGTAATATGTACCAGTGTCAGGTCTTAATCTGCTCATTTTGATCGTGGATTCAACGGTTTTCATTTTTCATGTCCAAAACATTGCATTTTTAACTTATCTCATTATTTACTTGTAATAGATGGCCAAACAAACTATGGGTTTCTCTTGTCAATCGTTAAATGCTCGAGCTGATCAAAAGCTGTATCATCTTCAGGTTAGTACTAGTTATTTTCTTAATCTCGAACGGGCTTGTTTTGTATTATCAGTCATTTCTATTGGTGCTGGTAATATGAAAATCGAGTTTAATTATTGCTTTTCTCTATAAAAAAACTACTCTGAAAAGGATCTCAACTTAAGAGAGATCATTTTAGATTATTAATTTTCCTGGAATGTGGTTTTCTATCTAAAATTACCTGGGAGAAGACTTCCCTTTGTTTTACAAGTTTTCCAGAAGTTCTTGTCTGAAGATATCGAGCAATGTTTTTTCTGGAGCCCAACCGGCAGCAAATTGTAATTTATGCTGCATGTGAAAGCTTTTAAACATTTTCGTTTGATGTAGTTAGTTCTCTCTCTAGCAACATTGTCCGCTGAAGAGCAATTAACAAAATTCCTGCAATTTAATTTTCTAGTTTTATCGTCTCCTAATTACTTTGATTTGTGAAATGTATCTTGGTGCCTAAGTTACAGTTTCTCACCTAACTCACGAGAATCCCTTCTGCAGACCCCACAAACACCTATTGTGCGGACAAAAACATATGAGAAATACAATATCGATGACTGTCCCCTAGGAACTAATGCAATTGTAGCAGTTTTAGCATATTCAGGGTAAAATTCATACGCCCTATTTTTGCTAGACAATCTATGAGAATTTGCTTTCATGTGTTCTCTTCAAAATTGCAGATACGACATGGAGGATGCAATGGTATTAAATAAGTCATCGGTAGAGCGTGGCATGTGCCGTGGATATATATACCAGGTTTACATATGCTCTCTTGTATACTAATTTTCCTCATTGAACACAAATCCGGATTAAGGCTGAACCAGATGAAACTGTGAATGGTTCTTATGTAAACATAGTAATAGTTAAAGTAATATACATGAAACATCAATTTATTTGAAAGATAAAGGGGGCTGCTGGTGTGCCAGCCTCTTCTAGAAAGGTAACTGGCATTGAACATGAAATACACTTGTTCACATAGATCTAACGTTCTGCATTGAATCCAATGGCTGTACGTATGATGGGGTCTCTACATCACTAACTTTATTTTTTTTGTTACAAAAGACTAATGTATTGAGTACACTTATGATACTTTCATTGCAGACGGAAACAATTGACTTGAGTGAGCAAAAAATCAAGTCAGATCGCTCCCAGAGTTCATTTGGCAGAAGCAATCTGGATAGATCAAGTCATCATTTGATTGATTCTGATGGGCTCCCATTTGTCGGGCAGGTAGCTCACATTAACATACCTGCTTGTTCTTTTCCTATTTTTAGTGCTCCAAATTTAATAAGTGTTTTCAATTGTATTTCAGAGGATAAACCCCAACGATCCATATTGTAGCATCTATAATGAAATTACAAGTAAAGTAACAACAAACAAATTAAAAGGTTCCGACCATGCATATGTTGATTATGTTGCTGTTGATGTGAAAAACCAAAAGCGCATGCAGAAGGTAAGTGTTATGCATTTCAATTAAATTTTTATCTTGTTTGAAGTAGATTTTATGATACTGAATCCGCAAAAAACCGAAATTTCTAATTATTTATTGTAACTGTAACTGTAAGTTTCAATGTCTCACTTGGTAGTTGGTACTGAGTAGAAAATCATGTCTTAAAATTCAGTTATTATTTTAATTTTTCCTTTGGTCCTTGAACAGTGAACACCCACAAGTATTGAACTAATCCAGCAATCATCTGCTCGTCCTTTGCGCAGGCAAACATTCGTTTACGGTATCCAAGAAATCCAGTAATTGGTGATAAATTTAGCAGCAGGCATGGTCAAAAGGGTGTTTGCTCTCAGCTTTGGCCGGACATTGACATGCCTTTCTCCGCAACTACTGGTATGCGGCCGGATCTTATCATCAATCCCCATGCATTTCCATCTAGGATGACAATTGCTATGCTTTTAGAATCAATCGCTGCTAAGGTACGTCCAATAAGCATAGGCTTTTTATTTTTCAGTTTTGACCTAGGTAGGGCGATTAATTCCTGAAAGATTTATCTCGTAAAGCTGTGTATTGCTTTTATTTAGAATTTTTTCATGCTATGAGTTTATAATGATAAATGAAATCTAGTGTTGATTAACTCAACTAAATTTCTGCTAGTTTTTCAACAACTGAAGTTAGATATCAGCAGCACACAGGGCCTGGCTTTAAAGTACGCATTTCATGAGTGATTGCAGGGAGGTGCCTTGCATGGGAATTTCGTGGACGCCACCCCCTTCTCAAGCTCAGTTAAGAAGTCCGATGGTTCAGATTCCGACTCTTCACTTGTAGATGATCTCGGTAAGCTTATGGTTCCACGTGGGTTCAATCATCATGGGGTAGAGGTATTGCACAGTGGAGTTTATGGGACAGAGTTGACATGCGAAATATTTATCGGGCCTGTATATTATCAGCGCCTTCGGCACATGGTTTCCGATAAATTCCAGGTACGAAGTTTCCTCTCTCAGACCACTTTGTATGATTAGTTCCAAAGCTGGAGTGTAGATTTCTCATGAACACAGTCGCTCTCTAACCATTATAGCTTGATCTTCTCTGATTCATCTATTCTAACTTGCTGCACTTTTATTCGTCAGAGACGAGCACTGAAACGCAATTGCTCCTGTATTGTCAGGTTCGATCTACAGGAACAACCGATCAGGTGACGAGGCAACCAATCAAAGGCAGAAAGCGCGGAGGAGGTGTGCGCTTTGGAGAAATGGAACGAGACTCCCTTCTAGCTCACGGTGCTGCGTATCTGTTACATGACAGGCTCCACACGAGCTCCGATTATCACATAGCCGATGTGTGCTCCCTTTGCGGTAGCATCCTGACCACTTCGCTCGTCCAGTCGCACAAGAAAGAAGTCCGGGAAATGATCGGGCGGGACCTGCCCCCTGGGAAGGCTCCGAAAAAGGTAACATGCATTTCGTGCGAGACTAGTAAGGGTATGGAGACTGTGGCTATGCCTTATGTGTTCAGATATTTAGCTGCTGAATTGGCTGCAATGAACATTAAAATGACTCTCCAACTAAGTAATGGAGCTTGAGCATTGGGATTAATCTGTTACATGGTTATTACACATCACTATGATTTTGGTAAAAAAAAAAAAAAAACAGGTGTAGAAGATGTAATGTTTTCTTATTTGTAACCCAACATTGTAGCTGTGATTATAATTTATTATTTATTTAGCATGATTTTCCATTTTGTGCATTGTCTTTGTAGATAATATTGTTTATTTGAATTCCCTTGATGCCAGTTATCCCTCCCTACTCTATCAAATGCGCGTTATAAGACCAATTGCCTAGTCTGTTAATTCAACGCATATTAAACTAACTAGTTTTTTTCCCTTTATTTTTTATCCAATTATTCATCGGGAACACGTATTATTGTATGGGTTAATGTGGTAATACAATATTGGAGATGGGATTATTCATTATAACCATTTTTAGCACTTTTAATTTATTTTCATATCAACTGCTGGCATATTAATGAGTAGAAATGTTCCAATGTCAACTGTGAACATTTACTAATGTGCCTATAACTAATGTAATAAGATGTGATTACAATAATTAAAACTGACTTTACTATTAATATCATATTGTTACATCAGTAGGTGACATGATATATTGCTGTCCGCAGTGTGCCCATTTACGCTTTCTTTCAGAGATTAACAAATTAAACCATTTAAATGAAAGTTTTGAGATGGGTTTTTTCTACTAATCCTGTATCTGCGTGGAGTCCAAATTCACCTAATAAGGAATGATATCCCAAAAGAAGTCAACCAAATCAACTATGCAAAGAACAAATAATGCAAAGTTCACAAATCTTGACCAAAACAATAATTCAAACACCCCCACACCCCAAAACCATCATTATATAAAAATAAAAATAAAAATACTAAACCACACCATCTCCCTCCCACTTCACTATCACAACAATCATGCTCCACCTCCTCCTCCTCCTCCTCCTCTCCGGCGTAGCAGCGGCGGAGCTCTGTCACCCCGACGATAGAGCCGCCCTGCTAGCATTCAAACACAGCTTCTCCAACCCCAACCCTTTCCCCACATGGGACCCCATCTTCGACTGCTGCGACTGGTACGGCGTCACATGCAACGAAACCACCAACTCCGTCGTCGGCCTCGACATCGCCCCCTACCCCGACCTCGCCGGCACCATCCCCTCCTCCCTCGCCGCCCTCAAGCACCTCCAAGACCTCCGCTTCCACAAAACCCCCCACCTCGCCGGCCCAATCCCACCCTCCATCGCAAAACTATCCCATCTCCGATCCCTCGTCATCAGCTGGACCAACATCTCCGGCGACGTCCCACATTTCCTCAGCCAGCTGAAAAACCTCGCATACCTCGATCTCTCCTTCAACCGCCTCTCCGGCTCCATCCCTCCTTCTCTCTCATCCCTCCCCTTCCTCCGCGCCATCGACCTCAGCCGGAACCAGCTCACCGGCCCCATCCCGGAAACCTTCGGCTACTTCCCGGAAACTGCAGAGTTTCCGGCCATCGTCCTATCACACAACAAACTCTCCGGCGCAATCCCTGCTTCCTTATCAAGAGTAAACTTCTCATCAGTCGACATTTCGAGAAACAATCTGACCGGAGATGCATCGGTGTTCTTCGGCGAAGGGAAGATCACGAACACTATCATCATTTCGAGAAACGGGTTCGAGTTCGATTTGTCGAAGGTGAGGTTCATGGAGTCGTTGGATGTGCTGGACATATCCCATAACAAGATTTATGGGAGCATTCCTCAGCAGATTACGGAAGCTGTGTTCTTGCAATTCTTGAACGTTAGTTATAACAGACTGTGTGGGGAGATTCCGACGGGGTGGAAGCTGAGGTATAGGTCGGAGAGTTGGGATAATTCGTCGTTTGTTCATAATCGCTGCCTCTGTGGGAGCCCTCTTGATCCATGCAAACGATTAATGTAATGCAAAATTCTTGTAATAACAATGTTTGTTTTGAAATATTGTTGAACGATGAAGCTTGTGTTGATCCTTATTGGGCCAAAAATGGGAGAAACTGTTTTTTTTTTAAATATTGGATAATTTGATTTAACCATTATGGTTTGAAGTATGAAATTGGCTGTATTTATGATGTATTTAAAATATAATTATAATTAAATGATATTTGATATAAAACTAAAACATTAATTAATTTGATATTCATGTTTAAAGTTTATATTCTTTAGATTTGCATCGTTATATAAAAGAATATCTCTTTACTTCTTACTTAAGGCCACCATGGCATTTATTTATTTATTTATAATTGGTGATAAGTGAAATATATTTATATTAGTTTTATTATTTCAATTATTCATTAAATTAATATTCAAAATAGTTAAAATAAAATATTACTTGTTTATTGTTTGTACTATTAGTAGAATAATCTTTCAAACCGTTTCAATTGGTCAAACCAAACTATTTTAAAGTAGTTTGACAGATTTTATTTTGAACAATTATTTGATTGGTTTCTTTTGTGAAAATATAAAACCCTCTATTTTTCACCCTTCAAACTAACTAAATTGAACTATGCAGTTGATTAATCAAATTTGGTTTAACATGCTACTGATCATTTTCTTGTTTTATTATCTCATCAATAATGAGTTGGATCATTTCTTTTACATATAATGAAATGAAGATAGATTTGAATATAGCAATGTCGATCCATTTAATTAGGGAATCAACACTGTGCTGAATGCAGAATTTAAGGATATTGAAATTCAACAAACAATAAACTTAGTTTTAGGGTAGATGTAAGAATAAGTCGAGCAGTTCATAAATTATTGGACTCTTAACTTGATAGAAGTTTGTTCAAATTTGTTAATTAAGTTTAGTTTAGGGTTTAGGGCCAATCCACTCAACTTTGGACTTGATCCTATCGAGTCTCGGGCTATTAGGTAGGTCATTCACATTGGATTTCTTTAGATCAAACACCTTAATCATTCGATCTCAATTTTAGTTGACATTTTAATTCCAATAATAATGATCTTCCTAAAATTGTACTCATATTAAACGACAATTTTATAATTATGTATCACATGAAAATGAAAGAAAAATGAATAAATTTGACAGAGTAAGCAAAAATAAGTTAAAATTATAATGTATATGATTATAAGTTTGAATATTTGTTTAAATAAAATATTACTGTAAACAAAAGTGGTTAATGATATTAGAAAAAAGAAAAAAAAAGTATGTTATATTTAATATTTAAAAAATATTTGCTTGTGTTTAGTTCGAATTATTTGAGACCATCGATTTTGGGTTAAATTAATATCCGTTACAATATTAAAAAAAGAGAGGAAATCTAGAATAGCAAAATTTTAAAATTGCATTCACAAAATAACCACCCTTATGAAAAACTTCAAAAAATAGCTAAAGTACATGTTTTTAGGTTAAAATATCTAAATCAGGCAATCAAATCTTTTGAATTGTGTGAAATATTTAACGGTTTACTTTTTTACTAATATAGTATAACACAACCTTATTTTTTATTAATTTTTAGAGTTGTTGTGTATTAAAATATAATATTTCTTTGAAAACAATCTGGCAAGATTTTGGTGTTTTGAGATATATCTCGTCTTTGTGAGATATATCTCGTCTAAAATTAATATTATTAATTTGGAGAGTTTTGATGAAATAAAAAAAATTGTTTGAAAACAATCCGGCTTGCATTCGGCCTTTTGAAATATATCTAGTCCAAGTGAGATTTATTTCGTCAAATCCAAGTGGGTTTATTTTACAAAATAAAATTTATTTAATTTAATTTTAAAAAATAAAATAAAATAAAATAAATGATAAATAAAATAAAATAAATATGTCCCAATTGGGCAATTTCGGTCAATGTAGATATATCTTGGCCTAGTGAGATTTTTTTATTTTATTTTTAAAGAAAATATAATTCGAATCTTTTAATTTAAAAAATTAAAATTTAATAAAATAAATTATAAATAAGTCTCTAATTGGGCAAGATTTCTGTCAAATGATATATCTCTTGACCAAGTGAGCTATATTTGGATTTTTTAAAAAAATAAATCAATTTTTTATTTAAATCTGGGCTGGAATAAATCCAGCTTTATTTCGGTTTGCTATTCGGCTTGAATTTCCACCGAATTGAGCTGGATTTCGGTGGTTTTTAAATTAAGCTGGATTTCGGTATTAAATCCAGATATATTTCGAATTTTTATTTTAAATTAAATATGAATGGAGCTGGATATATTTGAATAATTCCAGATATATTTCGGTCTTCAATTTGGCTTGATTTCTGACCTAATTGAGATGGATTTCGGTTGCTTTAAAATTCAGCTGGAACTCGATATTATATCCAGATGGATTTGCACAACAACCCCACCCACTTAATCAATTCGAAACCTAAAAAAAAAGAAAATTGGGCGTGAAAAACAGAGGCATTTGACGGGAATACCACCTTCGAACAGAAAAAACTCACACCCACGCAACAATTATCCGGGCGACCATGTCGACGGCGCAGGTTAGTATTTCCAGCCTCTTATTTGATTTTATTTGCGCCGTGAATGCTGGGTTTTTTTTTTTAATTATTTGCTACTTTTTTTGAGATATATTCTTCGTTTTCATATTGCTTCGATGTTGAATATATGCTAGAATTTTTTTAAAAAAAATATCGGCAATAATACACATGCATGAATTCATGTTTATATGTTTTAGTTTGGTAATGTGAATGTGCGGCTGAATATATGGTTTTGTTTGGTTTTGTGAATGTTGTTCATTTGTATTTAGAATTAGAGAAAAACACGTAATCATGAGAATTTTTTTTAAAATTTGCAGCCATAGTGGATAAGATATGATCTTCATGGATTCAAGGCCAAGACTAATTTCTTCTATAAATGTAAAGTCCTAGATACAATTAATAAGACATTATTTTATGTTGGACAACAAGGCTTAGTTGACGAGTTTAAGAACGGGGTTTTCGGTCATTTATTGGGTTGGGCTGATAATGGTCTTAGTTCTTCTCAGTCTTTATTTGAACTCTTTACTCATCAAATTCAATCAAATAATGATGAAGTGTTAAGGTTCCGAGTGGGTGGGCGGGATCATATATTTTCACCGAGTGAATTTTTCCTTATTAGTGGTTTTCGATTTGGTATTTCTCGTTTTAATCCTACTGCTAAGCATTCTTTAGATGTTCGTACTGTTTTTCGAGTCTTTTGTGGGGGATAACAACTTAGTGGTAAAGAGCTCTTGGAGCGATTTGAATGCAAAAATGTTGAAGCTACCCATAGGCATTTGTACCTTAGGGTTGCTAACATTTTAGCATTTTGGTTTGTTGGGTTGGGATACACTGATAAGAGAAAAATAGAAAATTGGATCTATGTCCTTAGTGAGATTTAGAAGCATGGAACGAATTTCTCTGGGGTGCATACACATACAAAACACTTTTGTATTATAGTACGCATGTACCTACTAGTAGGAATGACGCTGAGAAAGGCTATCATCTTCCTGGACCGTTTTGGGTACTACAGGTATTAAAATCCAACTCTTCACCATTTGATAAATTACTAAATTATTCAAATATAATCTTTAATTTTTTGTTTAATTATGTTGTTAGGTTTGGGCATATGAGGTTATTCCTCAATTGGGGCAGGCGTGTGGAAAGATAGTAGACCGTAATGCCCAGCCACGTATGTTGAAGTGGCGTTTTAAACGCGCTAGTATCAAAGATTGGGTAGCTTTCTTTTCTCAACAGGTAATCTATTTATTTGTGAGTGTGTACTTTTTTTAAAAAAATCATTATATTATTTTATCTTATCTTATCTTATTTAACTCTTAAACTTGCAGCTAATTGTTTTAACTGCCCTACCTCATTCGCCATCGGAAATGACTACACTCTACCGGCGATCATCACAAGGATCAGGCACATTGGGTGTGAATTATGTGGCCCCCATATCGACACAACGCATACTCCACAGTCAAGGCCACTTCATAGAGCATGAGGAGCACGATCAAGCACATGAAACATCAACACACTCTGAGAGGGTATCGGCTGAGACTGATGATGTTCATAATGTGGTTGAGAATGTGTTTGAGAACATAGTTGAGAATGAGGTATGGCATAAAGGCGGGTACATGGTAAATGTAGAGGTGAATGAGGCTGAGCAGCCTGTGCATGAGGACGAGGAGGATTTTGAGCCACAGACACAACTAGTGAGGAGGAGGAGGAAGAGGAGTGGTAGGCAGACATCAGATTCATCTTCCGGCGGGGAAGCTCGGAGGCAAGAGAGAGATGATAAGCTATTTGCTCGAGTGAAGCAATTCATATTTGATGAGCTGGTACCTGGATTCAATTCAAAAATTAAGGAGTACGTTAATGAAGCTATGCATTCTTGCCGGCAAAATGATGCTACTACTTCTCAGCCTCAGCCTTCGACACAGAGTGAAGAGGTATAATTTAAATCAATTGTTTGATTTATTTGATGTTCTCTTTATGTTCATTATTTTTTTATGAAATTGCAGTCATCCGGTGTTGATGGTGATGAGGAAATCAAGCGTAAGTACAAAAAGTGTGGGCCTATAGGTGTGAAAAAGGAAGTGATGATAAATTATCGTCAAATAGAGAGTCATGCGATAATTAGGTCCGGGTTTCACAGACAAATGGATTTCGGATGAACCAGTTATTTTTTGAAAAACTCGAAGACCTCAACACAAAAATTGGGATTGAGACTGTGGAGCTTTATGTCGAGGCCTTGAACATGAAGTTAATTAAGAATAATAAGCACGTTTCACGTACGTGTAATCCAGAATGGGTTCGACTTGTTAGCCCGAGATTCCAGGTTCGAATTTAATAATTTAAATTAAGCTTTTTATTTGTTACTTTACTTATTTCGATTTTAATTTTAATTTGGCTTATATTTTTTTACAGTTTTTGTTCACGAAGTCCTATCCTGTAAATCAAGCTCCTCGATCTAAAGTCCCCACCGTTTTCCCGGAGTTACTGAAGTTCATCAAGGGAGAAGATAATCCAAGTGCTCGATCATGGTACACAGCTTCAATTCTAAGTGTTTTAATCAATTTAATTCAATTTTTAAATCACTTGAATTATTCGAAATAATTTGAATCTCCCTTTTTTTTTAAGTTCATCATTCCTGTTCAAGTTGGAGAGCATTGGGTCTGTCTGAGGATTGACTTGAGTACTTGGAGTTGTCACATATATGATCCCCTCTTGAACAGACTAAGTCCAATTATGATGCGGTATAGAGCAGATGGTGTAAGGCTCACCACAGATAATTTCTACAAGTTTTTACGTGAAGGCCATTATTGGGATGTTAACAAATTAGGCTTGACATAAATTGATGGTCCAATGGCACTCGATTTTACAAAAAATTTCAGTGCTTATGAAGCATCGAATGAAGCTATTTATGCTTGCATTCACATGGACCAGATGATATGTGGAAGATCTAATGCATACTGGTGTGAAAGGGAAGATATGGAAGAAAAATATAGGATGCATATGGCTCGTTCGATTTTTGAGATGTCATATGATGACAATTAATTCTAGTGTAGCATATTGACATTTTATTTTGATTAGAATTTTATATTTTTGTAATTTGGATATTTTGGATATTTTGAGTATAATTCGATTTGTGAAATGCTAAATATTTTTAATTTTGAATTGAGTTCATATTTCGAAAAAATACAAAAAAAAAAGAATGATAAAATACATTTAAACTTGGATATATTTGACGGGATATATTTCGGTAAATTGAGATGGATTTCGTTGTTTGAGATATATTTTGAATTTTTTATTTAAAAAAAAAAAAATTCAAATGATAAAATACATTTAAATTGGGATATATTTCGGTAAATTGAGATGGATTTCGGTGTTTGAGATATATTTCGAATTTTTTATTTAAAAAAATAAAAAATTCAAATGATAAAATACATTTAAATAAAAAATTCACATCAATATTACTTTTACACATGAATTTCTGTGCCAATTTTACTTTTGACTCAATAAATGCCTGCAAAGATTCTCAATTTGACTACATTATTGAACTACTTTCACGTGAATTCCTATTCTCAATAATTCATGCACCACACAAATTTTTGGACGAACTTGCTCAATTATTTTTAAACAAATTTTTTTTCCAAATTTCACTTCTATTTAAGGAAGGAGGATTTTACTTAAAATTCACATCTCACTACAAATGACCGTTATCTCCAATCCACTCAATGCATGCATATATCATTTCTCTTTATTCCACTCAAAATGCATACATATGTTATTCCTCTTTATTCCCCTCATACGAAGTAATAAAAAAAGAGCCAATATATCGTGCACTTGCTCAAATGGAAGAGGATTTTTCCTACGTCAAACAGTCCGGAAGAGGATTTTTCCTACGTCATATGGAGTAGGTGTCCTTGGTCCGGATTCCTCAATGTCTCTCCCTTATTCCCGAAAATACAAAAGAGGGAAGCGATCATCGGGTGTTCCAGCACTTCGGCCCTAGCTTCTTCTTTACGGAATAAGAGATGAACGCTTATAATAAGTGAGCTCGAAATGAGAAGTGATCACCGAAATGGGAAGTGATCACCGGTTTTGCAGTTTTGTTGCTCACTTATTACTATAATTAAGGGGCGAAAGAGATGAAGCTCGGCGGAGCAAAAACAACTTCTCCTTCACTAGCTCGCCGACTGGTACATATTTTTACAACCCATCGGCACTGCTATCTCCGTCCTTGTATCAAAATGTGTATCAAAATATGTAGTCTTTTAGACATATTGTCGAATAATATTCGCATTCAAATTAATACATTTGTGAGTGTGCTTGTAATTTATTGCTTCGAATATTGTAGCAAAATATGGAATTATTTCTTGTAATTAAATTTAAAAAAATATAAAATATTATGAGAAATAACTCTAAATTGGGCAAGATTTAAAGGGATATATTTCGCTAAATTGAGATGGATTTCGGCAATTTGAGATATATTTCGGTTTTAATATTAAAAAACTTATAAAATCATATGAGAATTAACTTTAAATTGGGCGAGATTTAACGGGATATATTTCGCTAAATTGAGATGGATTTCGGCAATTTGAGATATATTTCGGTTATAATTTTAAAAAAAATTATAAAATCATATGAGAAATAACTCTAAATTGGGCTAGATTTAACGGGATATATTTCGCTAAATTGAGATGGATTTCGGCAATTTGAGATATATTTCGGTTTTAATATTAAAAAAACTTATAAAATCATATGAGAATTAACTTTAAATTGGGCGAGATTTAACGAGATATATTTTGCTAAATTGAGATGAATTTCGGCAATTTGAGATATATTTCGGTTAAATTATAAAATCATATGAGAAATAACTCTAAATTGGGCTAGATTTAACGGGATATATTTCGCTGAATTGAGATGGATTTTGGTATTTTGGGCTTGATTTCGGTTTTTTTTTAAAACAAATTATCAAGCACTGTTTTTTTCACGTGAATGACTATCAATTCACTTTTGCATGCATCGTACAAGACACATGCATGTCAATACACTGAATCGGGATAGATGCTCAAATAATTCAAGTAGGACTATTCACTATGTACTACACAATACAACTGCAATTTTGGACCATTGGGGCACTGAATAATTCAGAAATAATACAGGCACGACACAAATTGATTTGGACGAACTTGCTCAATAATTTGACATTTCACTCGATTAGTTAATTTTTTTTAACAATTTTTATTTTTCCAAATTTCACTTCTATTTAAGAGAGGAGGATTTTACTTCAAATTCACATCTCACTACAAATGACCTTTATCTCCAATCCACTCAATGCATGCATATATCCTTTCTCTTTATTCCACTCAAAATGCATACATATGTTATTCCTCTTTATTGCCCTCATACGAAGTAATAAAAAAAGAGCCAAGATATCGTGCACTTGCTCAAATGGAAGAGGATTTTCCCTAATTCAAACAGTCCGGAAGAGGATTTTTCCTACATCACATGTAGTAAAAGTCCTTCATCCGGATTCCTCCACATCTTTCTCCTTTTCCCGAAACCAGAAGCAGAGAAAGCAATCAAAAGATGCTTCCAGCACATCAGCCTTAGCTTCTCCGTTACGGGAAAAGAGATGAAAAGTTATAGTTAGTAAGCATCAACGATGTTGCTATTTCTAGTTGGAAAACCGGTTGGCTTACGAAAAGCAAAATCGGTGGCCACCGACTAGCAATTTTCGTGCTCACTAATTAATATATTTAAGAAGCGAAAGAGATGAAGGAGACACAACGGCACTGCTATCTCCTCCCCGTCAATCTCTTCTTCCTCACTTAGTACTATAATTAAGTGGCGAAAGAGATGAAGGTGACGAAGCAAAAACATCTCCTTCACTAGCTCGCCGACTGCTATCAAAATGTGTAATATTTTAGACATATTGTTGAATAATATTCGATTTCAAATTAATACAATTGTGAGTGTGCTTGTAATTTATTGCCTCGAATTTTATAGCAAATTATTACATTATTTATCGTAAATAAAAATTAAAATAAAATTCAATTGGGAGTGTGCTCGAATTTAAGATGTTAATCTGTAACACCCTGTGTATTGTTTGACTTTGTAATAGTTGTTCGGATGAAATAAAGAAAAGAAATATCAATTTAGGAGCATTGGAAATTGTTGTTATTGATTGGTGAAATTTAATTGTAATACTGAGTTTGGATTATATTATTAATCATGAAGAAATTATCAAGAATTTAATGGAAATATGGTGTATTAGAGATTGGATTTTTGGATGTTTATGCATGAGTAATTGAAATTTTGTGAAGAAATTGGGGGTATTATGTTGGGATTCATATATAAAATATATATATAGAGCATAATTGAGGATTATAGGAATATATATATTTATATTTATATTTATAGATACATTTATATTTACTATATAGTATGAGAAAAGGAAATTATTCATATAATAGGAATTATATCATTTCCCATCTTATATTATATGTTTAGAGAGAGAAAGAGTGTAAACCCTTCCCCACCCCCTTAACCCGTCAGCCTCTTTCCGACGAGTTTTCCGGCCATCTCCGGCCGACATCAGACAAACCACCACCACCAACTTGTAGTACGTTTCCAGAGCTTCGATTTGAGTACTCGTGGGCTCCGAGAGGACAAGAAACGAGAGAGATATCGAGGTGTGAAGTTGAGGTGAGAGTGTGGTGCGATTTTAAGATTTTGGATTTAAATCTCGTTATTCCGGCCGAATTTCAGTGTTTTGATGATAGATTTGTATTCTCCATCATGTAGAGAACGTTCGGACGTCAAGAAAACAGGATTTCGTCGCCAGAAATTGCCCCCGCCGCCGTGTGTGGAGGAGCTCCGGTGAGCTATTTTATGTCTCTGTTTATCTTCGTATTTTCATATTTCGTGGTCATATTCTTGTTCCTTGTAGTCTAGGGAGTCGAAATATGTAATTGCATGTAGAATCGGCCGGAGAAATCACGAGATACGGCGAGTTGCAGGTTCAGCTCCGGCGAAGCTCGCGGAGAAGATGACCTGTGTCGATCAACACAGGAGCGTGTCGACTGACACAGGGTTCGATCGAAGGGGAGTGAGTCGACAACTTGTGTCGATCGACACAATTGGTCGAAATATGTGTGTCGACTGAAGTGTGTCGACCGACACAAGACTGTGTCGACCGATACAAGACAAGTCGACAGGGTTATGTCGACTCGACGGACCTATGTCGACCCAGGGTTGTGTCGACCGACACAAAACCCTGTCGGTCGACACAGAGGCATGTGTCAACCGACACAATTCCCTGTCGGTCGATACAGAGGCGTGGATAATAGTCTCATTTTGCGTTTCTTATCCAATCCTATTTCCTTTCGAGTGTTGTTTATTTACGATTAAGATATATTGTCCTAGACCTATTGTACCGACTCAAGTACTCTAATTGATTGTAGGAATCTGAAAGCAAAGAAAGTCGAGCTCATTCTAGCAAGAAACATCTATACTAAAGGTCAAGAACGAGGTGGGAAACTATTTCAAATATAAAATAAAATGCGAGTTTTCATTTCAAAAATGTGTTATAACAGTTTTGTTTTAACTGAGACTGCTATGCATGTTTTGTGCTATTATATCTGTCCTCTGTCGATTCCCATCGACAGAGAGAATAACTAATGAGTTTAGAACCAGGTTCTCATAACTGCGCTAGAACTCAATTAGTAATATGGAGTAGCGTCTCCATATGATTGGGAATTGGAAGATATAAGGTGGAAATCTTGTTGTGTTTGGATCTTGTGATTATTAATATTCAACGATCGGGTCTCAAAATGGATTGCTGGGACTTGTGCACTTAGATGACAGTAGGTTGAGTGTATTTGCATTCCTGACTGATCATCGTAACTTGGAAGCCGGCCAGCTTCCAGTTACAAAACTGAAACAGATATGATAACATGTAAATAGCACGTGCAAAATAAAATGTTTTAGATAGCATGGTTCTTTTCAACAAAACCCCATGTCTATCTGTGTGAGTTGCATAACATTTCTCATATATAAAATATGTTTTTCGGGCATGTTTCTCACTGGGTACATTAGTACTTAGCCCCTCGTATTATTTCTAAAATACGCAGGTTGAGCAGCGAGGATGGGTGAGCAGGGGTGTAAACGAGCAAAATGAAAGATTTTGAAGACCACAGATCCTGTGGCATGCATCTTCATATGCATGTCACCATCACGCTACACACACTGCTGCACCGCACTCTGTTCTATCCTTCCTAAATTCTGATTTCTGTTGAATACTTAATTTTGAAGCTGACTCGAAGTATGAATTCAAATGTCTATTTATCATGTTATTTTAATTCAAGTCTTCCGCTAAAATATTGAGAACGTGTTTGATAAACCTGAAACATCATTGTAACGTGGCCCCAAATTGGGAAGGTCAGTCGGGGGCGTTAC
The DNA here is from genome assembly GCA_026898455.1 of Plectranthus barbatus. NCBI lineage: Eukaryota > Viridiplantae > Streptophyta > Magnoliopsida > Lamiales > Lamiaceae > Plectranthus > Plectranthus barbatus. Next base: position 454,050 of record JAPKLW010000072.1, read on the forward strand.
AGAGGTGTTATCAGAGCTTTAGTTTTCAAGTTTTAAAACAATCTTCAAAGTATTTTGAAAACTTCGAGTCTTAGAAATGTTTTGAAGTAGTGTGAAGTACTTGCTCGTGTTTACACCCTACTCCATCCTGCGCCACCTGAGGTACGTTTTAAAGTTTTAAAGTTTAAAGATTTAAAAGTTTCCCCTGCTTGCAATTTGAGTATGATTTGAATGTTTTGAAAACATTATAAATCTTTTGAAGTAAATTGAGATTTGAAAGAAAACAGAGTTTATATGGAGTGAAAAGGGTGGATTGATTTGAATAGAATTGATTTTGTGTTAAGTAAGGGTGCCAACACCAGTCGTGGATGAAAGTGATTTGGAAGTGCTGGGTTTGAAAAGTTTGTGTTTATGAAAATTTGTGTTCATTTGGCACCGGTGAGGTGACCTTTTCTTGAAAGTATGATTGGAAATCTGTAATTGATTGATCATAAAAATTAATTACAATCATTTAAAACCTTGGTATTTGACAATGGATATGCTAGATGAATAATGAGCTATAGTATGGCATTAAATGATGTGGAATTGCGAGATAACTAGTATGACTCAGAGCTGACATAACTGTGAGCCTTGAAAAGGCAATGACTTGATTTTAGTGTGGAAATTGAAAATTTCCTTAGTTGTTGACTTGACTGAGTAAGTGATAGAGTGAATTGACTTGTAGAAACTACAACCTAACATGTGGTTGTACAGAATGTACATAGTGAACTTGATAGATATATTAGACTTCGAGTGAGTTGGTGTTTGTGAGGATCCAAAGGAACCTCGGTAGGGTATGTAGTATATTTATTCTATATGACCTCGTACTGATCATTTATGTTTTGGTGACAGATGGCTTCTCAGGATCGGATTGTGAGACGTTTCAGGGAGCGCCTTCCTTTCACTGAGGATAACCTCGCGTCAGCTTTATTGGACTACCTGGCGCTATGGGAGAGAGTACGCTACCTAGGAGTAACGAATAGGGAGGCGATGGAGCTGACGATGAACCTTATGCCGGACAGATGGACCAACTGGGTGTTATCCTTGACCAGATGGCATTGTAATAGCGAGACGGGCACCGTGGGGAGTTACCGTCGGTTTATGGGAGATTTGATTCAGAAGGTGGTTGCGGAGGGGAACCCTTCGCCAACATCTTCCAGAGGCACACAGGTATCTCGGACCAGGACTGCATCACCCGAGTGGACTCCAGCTTCGCCACCAGTGCCAGCTGATGCCCAGGTTGCCCCTGTGCATGCACCTACTTCGAGACCGAGAGTGCGACCAGTGCCGAGTACTCTGACCGCGGCGTACATGCCATTTTTGCCTGGATATCCGCAGGGAGGTACCTATGATCCCTATGCTTTCTGCGATTCTATTGCTTCAGTGCAGTCTCCTACGTTGCATCCGGGTTCAACGTTGCCATTTGAACATAGTGGACTGCCCGCACCTTCCGTACAGCAGCCGCAGCAGGACGTGGTAGGGCCCAGTAGGGCTAAGTCAGCCCATGATTCAGGTTGGGACAGCGCGGAGATGTGGCCTAGACCGACCACTACTGGACAGGAGGACATGTTTGGCGGTTACGGGACCATCCATGGTTATGGCACGAGCCAGGCGCCGATATGTTTATCCAGCGATACAGAGGGCAGTTGAGGCAGGAGGACAGATGCTCTGGATAGAGGGAAGGGACCGGTGAAAGCTGAGGATGATGATGATGAGGAGGAGGATCCATCTGAGGGATCTGAGTGATGGATATTATGACTTTATCGTTTTAGTTGTTCTGTATTCTGTATTGAACCTTTTATTATTGTTGTGGACGTATTTACTGCAGTTATTGTGGACGTGTTTACTACTGTTGTTGTAGACCTTTATTTTAATAATTTGCATTAGAACGATGTGTTGAGGAGTTATTTGACTGTTGCGAGATTGTTGAATTATATTATGAATGGTGGTTATTCGAGAGCTTTTGGTTGAGTAATGATTATCTTGTTAAGACTTCTGAGAGATATTGACTGATATTGTTTTGCAGAAAGAAATAATGGAATATATTGATCAAGGCAGAGGGAGAGGCCGAGGCCGAGGCAGAGGTAGAGGTAGAGGCCAGAGGGGCCGAGGACGTGGGAGAGCTATTCCACAACCAATTTATGAGGAACCACACTGGGAGGAGGTCCCTGCAAACCAAGAGTATGAAGAGTACGAAATATTGTCTGATGATGAGAATGCTGCAGGGCAGCAAGGACCAAGTCTGCCACCCCAAGGAAATGCACCGGATATTCCATCAGTCATGTGGGTGGAAACTTTCAGAAAGCAGCACCCTCCGACTTTCGATGGGACTGGAGGCCCCACAGCTGCAGAAGACTGGATCAGAGAGCTTGAAAAGATTTTCAAGCATATGAGGTGCTCTGAGGATGAGAAAATCAACTGCATGTCCTACCAGCTCAAGGGAAAAGCAGACCGATGGTGGGAGACCTATGTTAAGTCTGTCGCACCAGCAGAAAGGGATAATGTAAGCTGGGAACGGTTCAAGGAGGTATTCTTCAAGAAATATGTTCCGAGGCAGTATAGGAAGGAAAGAGCGGTAGAATTCTTCCTGTTTGAGCAATGGAAGCTGACAGTGGAGGAGTATGACACCAAATTCGGTGAGCTACTCCAGATGGCACCACATTTGGCAGATACCCCGCAGAAGATGGCGGAGAAATTCAGGGATGGTCTGTGTGAGGAGATCCGCACACAACTGGCGACCATGAAAGGATTGAGCTACCAGGAGCTGCTGAGTCATGCCTTGGATATTGAAGCATCCAAGAACATGAAGAAGATGCCGGAATGGGGAGCGCAGGAGGCGCAGGCTTCAGGCTCAAATCAGAAGAGAAAGTTTGAGGAGCCACCAAGGCATTTCGTTCAGGGTCAAGGCAACCAAAAACGCCACGACCAGGGCAGACAACAGAATTTCCAGGGGAGGCCAGACCAACAGAACTTTCAGAGGTTCAACCCCCACCAGGCTCAGAGGCGAGATCAAACAGGACCGCAGAACTGCCAAAGGTGTGGCAGAAGGCCTGCAGGAGTTTGCCAAGGAAATGCAGTCAGATGTTTTAACTGCGGAGGGCAAGGTCATTATGCTAATAACTGCCCAACACCGCCACAAGCTCAGGGTGGCAATCGCCAAAACTTTCAGAGGCCGGCGAACCAACAGTTGAGGGCTATTAGAGGACACCGCCAGCCGTGGAGAGGTAACGCTGGAAACAGAGGAGGAGGTAGGCTGGGTAATCAGGCCCCACCTAGAAATCAGGAAGGGAACCAACAAGGTGGTGACGGTCAGCAGATGAGAGCCAGAGCTTATGCTTTGGATAGTAACCAAGACGATGGCAACTTGGCAGGTATGGGATGCATTAGTGATATTCCGGTTATAGTACATTTTGATACTGGAGCATCGCATACATTCATTTCATATGCATGTGTTGAGGCATTAGGACTTAAGGTAGAGAAGAATAGTCAGGATTTAAATGTAGCAATACCTTCAGGAGAAACGACTACTTCTACTTTAGTGTGCCGAGACTTGAAAATCAAGATGAACGAGAATGAAATTCAAGCAGCATAGCTGAATGTATTGGACATCCATGACGTAGACATAATCCTAGGGATGAATTGGTTGTCGGAGAACAAGGCGACGATTTTGTGTCATGAGAAGAGAGTAATCATTCCGCAGCAAGGGAATGAAGAAGCTTTTGTGCATGGATTTAGAAGGAGGCAAAGAGTACCAGTGATTTCGGCTATTCAAACAACGAAGTTGTTACGTAAGACGGAAAATCAAGCTTTCTTAGTATATTTGGAAGGAGAAGAGAAACCAGAGCTAACAATGCAAGATGTGCCAATAGTGAGAGAGTTTGAGGATGTATTTTCGAAAAAACTACCAGGAATACCACCAGACAGGCAGGTGGAATTCACCATTGATCTGGAACCAGGTGCGGCACCAATTTCCAAAGCGCCGTACCGCATGGCCCCGAAAGAGTTACAAGAATTGAAGGTATAGCTACAAGAGCTGTTGGACATGGGTTATATCAGGCTAAGCGTGTCACCATGGGGTGCACCGGTTCTGTTCGTTAAAAAGAAGGATGGATCGATGCGTATGTGCATTGACTACAGGGAGCTAAATAAGTTGATGCTGAAAAACAGATACCCATTACCAAGGATCGATGATCTATTCGATCAGCTCAAGGGAGCAAAAGTATTTTCTAAGATCGACCTGCGATCAGGGTATCATCAGTTGAAGATTCGGAAAGAAGATATTCCGAAGACGGCATTCAGGACTAGATACGGTCACTAAGAGTTTGTAGTAATGCCGTTTGGACTCACGAATGCTCCCACAGTGTTCATGGACTTAATGAACCGAGTATTCCATCCGTACCTCGACAAACTTGTACTGGTATTTATAGATGACATTCTAATATACTCGAGGAGTGAAGTGGAGCATGAACAGCATTTGAGAACAGCTTTGCAGACCCTGAGAGATGAGAAATTGTACGCCAAATTCAGTAAGTGTGAATTCTGGCTAAGAGAAGTGACGTTCTTGGGTCACATTGTTTTGGTAGATGGGATTAAGGTAGATCCAGCCAAGATTCAAACAGTGATAGACTGGAAATCACCAACTACGCCGAACGAGATTTGTAGTTTTATGGGTTTAGCGGGCTATTACAGAAGATTCATCGAGGGCTTTTCAAAAATCGCGGAGCCAATGACCCAGTTACTACAGAAGAATGTTAAGTTTGTGTGGACGGAAGAATGTGAGGAGAGCTTCCAAAAGTTGAAACAGTTGTTGACAACCGCGCCAGTTCTAGCAGTACCAGAGTCAGATAAGAACTTTGAGGTTTACACTGACACATCGAAGAACGGGCTAGGTTGTGTGTTGATGCAAGATGGGAAGGTGATAGCTTATGCGTCAAGACAGTTAAGACCGCATGAAGTGAACTACCCAACTCATGATTTGGAGTTAGCAGCCGTAATCCACGCGCTAAAGATTTGGAGACACTATCTCTACGGAGTGAAATGTGCCATATTCACTGATCACAAGAGTTTGAAGTATTTCTTCGAACAGAAGAATCTGAAAATGAGGCAGAGGAGATGGTTAGAGCTCGTGAATGATTATGATTTGACGATAAATTATCACCCAGGCAAAGCTAACTCAGTAGCCGATGCCTTGAGCAGGAAAGGAGAAGCTCAACTAGGTTGTATGCTTACGAGAGAAGGCAGTTTAATCAAGGAATTTGAGAGGCTTAGTCTCGAAGTGATATCGCCTTCAGAAAGGAAGAGGTGTGATTTAGCGGCTATGACAGTAGTGCCAAATTTGAGAGAAAGAATTATCGAGGCCCAGAAGGAAGACACAGAGATTGAGAAGTTGCGTCAAAAGTTGAAGGTCAAGCCAGTGGGAGAGTATAAAGAGGCACCTGACAGTATGCTGTTATTCAGAGACTGAATTTTAGTGCCGAGCAGTGAGGAGTTAAGAAGTGAGATCCTAAGTGAGGCACACGATACGCCATATACCGCTCACCCAGGAAGTACTAAGATGTACCAAGATCTGAAAAGTAAGTATTGGTGGGATGGTATGAAGAAGGATGTAGCCTTGTACGTGGAGAAATGCTTAATATGTCAACAAGTCAAGGCGTTACATCAACGACCGTATGGGAAGTTGCAGCCGTTAGACATCCCTGAGTGGAAATGAGAGCATATCACCATGGACTTCGTAACGGGGTTACCGAGGTCACAGATAGGAAATACGATGATATGGGTCATAGTGGATCGTCTAACAAAGAGTGCACACTTTCTACCGATTAAGGTGAATTATGGATCAGATAAGCTAGCACAGATTTATGTCCGAGAGATTGTCAGACTACACGGAGTGCCGAAATCTATTACGTCTGACAGAGATGCAAAGTTTACATCTCGTTTTTAGATGAGCTTGCAACGAGAGCTGGGAACTAGCCTAAATTTTAGCACTGTGTTTCACCCTCAATCGGATGGTTAGTCTGAGAGAACCATTCAAACTCTCGAGGACATGCTACGGATGGTGGTGTTAGACCGGGGAAGCAGTTGGGAGTCGATCTTGCCTTTGATCGAGTTTGCCTATAATAATAGTTATCAGGCAACAATCGGAATAGCTCCTTATGAGGCATTATATGGAAGAAAGTGTCGTTCACCTCTTTATTGGGATGAAGTAGGAGAACGAAGAATTATTGGACCGGACGCTATTAATGAGATGATTGGGATAGTCCGACAGATCAGAGAAAGAATTAGAGAAGCGCAGAGTAGACAAAAGTCTTATGCCGACTCTAGGAGGGCAGAGTTGTGTTTTGAAGTTGGGGATAAGGTATTCCTCAAGGTTTCACCCTCCAGAGGAATAGTGCGTTTCGGGGTAAAAGGCAAGTTGAGACCGCGCTACGTGGGCCCATATGAGATATTGGAGCGCATTGGTCCAGTGGCGTATAGATTGACATTACCTCCGAGTATGGGTAATATCCATAGTGTGTTTCACGTGTCTCAACTAAGGAAATATGTTTATGATCCGAGGCATGTGATTCGTCAAGAAGAAGTAATTTTGAGCCCAGACCTACGATATGAAGAACAGCCAGAGGCTATACTAGACCGAAAGATGCAAGAGCTCCGGAATAAGTCCATTCCGCTCGTTAAGGTGTTGTGGAGTCACCATGGGTGTGAAGAAGCAACATGGGAGCTGGAGGGCAAAATGAAAGAGAAGCATCCCGAGCTTTTCGAAGCTTTGTAAATTTTCGGGACGAAAATTTTTATAAGGGTGAGGGGATGTAACACCCCGTGTATTGTTTGACCTTGTAATAGTTGTTCGGATGAAATAAAGAAAGGAAATATCAATTTAGGAGCATTGGAAATTGTTGTTATTGATTCGTGGAATTTAATTGTAATATTGAGTTTCGATTATATTATTAATCATGAAGAAATTATCAAGAATTTAATGGAATTATGGTGTATTGGAGATTAGATTTTTGGATGTTTATGCATGAGTAATTGGAATTTTGTGAAGAAATTGGGGGTATTATGTTGGGATTCATATATAAAATATATATATAGAGCATAATTGAGGATTATAGGAATATATATATATTTATATTTATATATATAGATACATTTATATTTACTATATAGTATGAGAAAAGGAAATTATTCATATAATAGGAATTATATCATTTCCCATCTTATATTATATGTTTAGAGAGAGAAAGAGTGTAAACCCTTCCCCACCCCCTTAACCCGTCAGCCTCTTTCCGACGAGTTTTCCGGCCAGATTCGGCCGACATCGGACAAACCACCACCACAAACATGTAGTACGTTTCCAGAGCTTCGATTTGAGTACTCGTGGGCTCCGAGAGGACAAAAAACGAGAGAGATATCGAGGTGTGAAGTTGAGGTGAGAGAGTGGTGCGATTTTAAGATTTTGGATTTAAATCTCGTTATTCCGGCCGAATTTCAGTGTTTTGATGCTAGATTTGTATTCTCCATCTTGTAGAGAACGTTCGGACGTCAAGAAAACAGGATTTCGTCGCCAGAAATTGCCCCCGCCGCCGTGTGTGGAGGAGCTCCGGTGAGCTATTTTATGTCTCCGTTTATCTTTGTATTTTCATATTTCGTGGTCATATTCTTGTTCCTTGTAGTCTAGGGAGTCGAAATATGTAATTGCATGTAGAATCGGCCGGAGAAATCACGAGATACGGCGAGTTGCAGGTTCAGCTCCGGCGAAGCTCGCGGAGAAGATGACCTGTGTCGATCGACACTGGAGTGTGTCGACCGACACAGGGTTCGATCGAAGGGGAGTGAGTCGACAACTTATTTCGATCGACACAATTGGTTGAAATATGTGTGTCGACTGAAGTGTGTCGACCGCCACAAGACTGTGTCGACCGATACAAGACAAGTCGACAGGGTTATGTCGACTCGATGGACCTGTGTCGACCCAGGGCTGTGTCGACCGACACAAAACCCTATCGATCGACACAGAGGCATGTGTCGACCGACACAATTCCCTGTCGGTCGATACAGAGGCGTGGATAATAGTCTCATTTTGCGTTTCTTATCCAATCCTATTTCCTTTCGAGTGTTGTTTATTTACGATTAAGATATATTGTCCTAGACCTATTGTACTGACTCAAGTACTCTAATTGATTTTAGGAATCTGAAAGCAAAGAAAGTCGAGCTCATTCTAGCAAGAAACATCTATACTAAAGGTCAAGAACGAGGTGGGAAACTATTTCAAATATAAAACAAAATGCGAGTTTTCTTTTCAAAAATGTGTTATAACTGTTTTGTTTTAACTGAGACTGCTATGCATGTTTCGTGCTATTATATATGTCCTCTGTCGATTCCCATCGACAGAGAGAATAACTAATGAGTTTAGAACCAGGTTCTCATAACTGCACTAGAACTCAATTAGTAATATGGAGTAGCGACTCCATATGATTGGGAATTGGAAGATATAAGGTGAAAATCTTGTTGTGTTTGGATCTGGTGATTATTAATATTTAACGATCGGGTCTCAAAATGGATTGTTGAGACTTGTGCACTTAGATGACAGTAGGTTGAGTGTATTTGCATTCCTGACTGATCATCGTAACTTGGAAGCCGGCAAACTTCCAGTTACAAAACTGAAACAGATATGATAACATGTAAATAGCACGTGCAAAATAAAATATTTTAGATAGCATGGTTCTTTTCAACAAAACCCCATGTCTATCTGTGTGAGTTGCATAGCATTTCTCATATATAAAATATGTTTTTTGGGCATGTTTCTCACTGGGTACATTAGTACTCAGCCCCTCGTATTATTTCTAAAATACGCAGGTTGAGCAGCGAGGATGGGTGAGCAGGGGTGTAAACGAGCAAAATGAAAGATTTTGAAGACCACAGATCCTATGGCATGCATCTTCATATGCATGTCACCATCACGCTACACACACTGCTGCACCGCACTCTGTTCTATCCTTCCTAAATTCTGATTTCTGTTGAATACTTAATTTTGAAGCTGACTCGAAGTATGAATTCAAATGTCTATTTATCATGTTATTTTAATTCAAGTCTTCCGCTAAAATATTGAGAACGTGTTTGATAAAACCTGAAACATCAATGTAACGTGGCCCCAAATTGGGAAGGTCAGTTGGGGCGTTACATAATCATTTAATGCTCTTTATATTTAATTTGATTCAGATTGCATTTTTTGGATATTGTCTAAAGTTCATTATGTTGAATTTGAATTCAAGTTAAAAATAAGGATAAATCTCGATTATAAAAGAATAATATAAAAGAATAAAAGCATAGAATAATTTAAAATAAAAGAATAAAAATTGAGATAAATTTTGATTTTTAATTTTTAAAAAAAATATTCGATGTTATATAGTACTTCCAAAGTTGGGATATATTTCGCTAAATGGAGATGAATTTCGGCAAATTGAGATATATTTTGATTTTTAATTAAAAAAATAAGAAATTCGATGATATATACTTCCAAAATTGGGATATATTATACGGAATATATTTCGCTAAATTGAGATGGATTTCGGCAAAATGAGATATATTTCGGTTTTTATTTAAAAAAATTTAAAAAATCCGATGATAAATACTTCCGAAATTGGGATATATTTCACAGGATATATTTCGCAAAATTGAGATGGATTTCGGCATTTTGAGATATATTTCTATTTTTATTTAAAAAAAATAAAAAAATCCACGGATAAATACTCCCAAAATTGGGATATATTTCAGGGGATATATTTCGCTAAATTGAGATGGATTTTGGCAAATTGAGATATATATCGGTTTTTATTTAAAAATAAATTATCAATCACAGTTTTTTTCACGTGAATGACACTCAATTCACTTTTGCATGCATCGTACAAAACACATGCATGCCAATACATTGAATTCAAAGTGATAATTAATATGGTCAATTTTTTACTGCAAAGATGCTCAAATAATCCAAGTTGGACTATTCAATATGTACTAAACAATACAACTGCAATTTTTGACCAATTCACTTTATGCTACACTGCAATTTTTCATAAATAATTCACCTGCAAAGATGCAAAAATAATTCAATATATGTACTATACTCTACAGAAACAATTTTGGACCATTCGGACATTGAATTACAATTCAATTTTTCTCAAAAAAGAGAACAAAAGAACACTAATTTCAAAACAATCCCATACTCTGAAAACTATCTCTCACTCAAACACTCAATCTCCAAAAACTCTCTCTAAATTAAAAAAAATATGGATTTCCGTTCTATCATTTTGCATTACAACGGTCAATGGGACAATCTATACAACTACATCGGTGAAGATGAAAGAGTTGTCATGATACCCTCTCATGATATCACGATAGAAGAATTGCGGAGAAATGTTCAATACATCCTCGATTCTCATGCCATGGTGGGTTCTTACACCCTATATTATCTTGCTGAAACAAGATGTGGGAGGAAGGTTCCTTCGGTGCTCGCAACGGATACGCACCTCCAACGGCTTTGTAATATTTTCTGGGAGTCGAAGTTTTATTTAGTGATATGTAGGGTTTTCCCGTGAACCGAATCACCAAAACTAAGTTGAACCGGATCAATTTATGGATATTGTGCACAATTAAATATAAAATAAAACCTAGCATGCTCCTATGAATTTAATTATCAGATTTGTGGATTGAGGGATTACCGTAACTCCGTAGTGTCTGATCCGATCTTTTGCGTTTGAATTTCCAACTTCAATTCAACCACGCAATTTCGATTTAATCTGCGGAAACAGGAATTAGAATACTAATTTCTAGAAAATCAAAATTAAAGAAAGAAAATAAATTTGTTCTCCAGATTAGATCTTCATATTTGTATCCCGGTACGTTCAAATCTGCTACTGGTGAGGATTCCACAAATCTGTGCTTTGAGCAGGACCAAAATTCAAAAATTCTCCTCTCTTTCTCTCTAGAAATTGGCACCTCTCTCTCTCTCTCTAGGTTTAATATTTTTCAACTGTGTTACAACTTATGAGAGAGAGCTGTCTATTTATAGACCTAGGGTTGTAAACCCTAGTGGGCTCCTGAGCTCAATTCAGCACACTTTCCTTGGGCCAGACCTGGGACCTAATGCAAATAATAAAGTGGGCCTATAAATTAATTAATTCCCATGTCCACAACCCAGGACACAATTAATTAATTAATATTAATTCTTTTTCACCACAGAAATAATACTGACCTACCCCTTTATTACCACGTTATGAGAACGAGCTGCATTAATTGAGAATCCCCATATTTAAGGTTACCGGACATTCATTAATTAATCGGAGCCTCTGACAAGCTCTAACTACAATTAGTTAATATCTTATAATTCCTAAGTAGTACCACTCAATCCTTATCACTCGTGTCTGAACTTAATCAGCATGCAGGACTTTGGCACAATGAATGTTATTGAGCTCCTCAGGGAATGTCCCCATCCTATTACTCGGATATGGTTACCTAAACCCAGTCTCAGGCGGTACTACACGAACTGCTGTTATCCAAGATGGGGATATACGAGCACGTTACTTAGGCTCTCCACCATGGCAAGTCAAAGCAACAGTCAACCCGTGCAAACCCCTGAACCTTCATCAGGGTTTGGACTCAATCAATATAACGAGATCTTGTATTCGATGATGTCAGACAGACGAATACATCTCACTGCGGTCCATCAATACGCCACCTTTGTGTACCAGCATGTCAAGTAACCAAGACAGACTACTTATTCCAACAATGTCGCAGCTATCCGGACAGACGTATCCTCATACGTTGTCTCGGCTGTGATCAGGTTTATGTCTCACTAGGTCAAGTGATCATACTGCCTTCTGCGATCTACAACACGCCGTATGATTGTCCCTATCGATGAGAAAAGAGGATACCATTGTTCATACATGTAAGATTGTTAACAGATAGGAGAAATAGGAGAAATAAGCCGTTGTATACTCATTATAATAAATGCTATCAGTATACAAAACCCATCAATCTCCCACTTATACTCAAAGCATAACTAAGCTATTACAGAGTATACAGTCCGTCTATCAGTCTCGGCTGTAAAGATTCATCATACAACTGATTGAATGTAGTGATGACCGCTTTCCTCTTCAGCAGCAGGCTCGGTGGGAAGTAGTTGGTGAGGAATTCATCTCGAAGTTCCCCCCATGTCCCAATCTGACTCTTGTCCAAACCAGCATACCAGGACCGCGCCTCGTCTCTGAGTGAGAACGAGAACAGCCTCATTCTGATGACGTCCTGGGGGACTCCGTTCTGCTTCACTGTATCACACACCTCTATGAATTGATTGAGGTGGGCATATGGATCCTCTATGGCTCTCCTTCCAAACTGGTTCTGCTGCACCATCTGAATCAGCCCAGTCTTTAACTCGAAATTGTTGGCGTTGATGCCAACCTTGAATCCAGCCTCTTCCTGATGTGGTAAGAATCGGTCCAAGATGGACCTCTGTGGCACCACCACCTGTCTGTTATTCAACTCTGCCAGTCTTGCAGCTTGCTCGGCCTGAGTTGCTTGAGCTGCTTGGAGTTGTGCTCTCAGTTGTTGCACCTCATTGACAAACTGCCTCTGCTCTTCTGGTGTCATGTTTGGCAGAGGCGCTTCTTCGTTGTTCGGCTCCATCTCAAAATCCACTCTTTTTCCTTTCTTTCTGTTCTTCATGCAGGCTGCTTGATTTCAGGTATGAAGGGCTCAAGTATTTTCCCTTTGTTCCGTGTGTTCATGCACCTGTGCAGCAACCAAGGCAAAAATCAGTGCACGTCGACCGACACAGGGAGTGTATCGACCGACGTGAAATAATCTTCTGCATCGACCAACGCGACACGTGCGTCGGTCGAAACAGAACTCAAAAACAAACACAAACACACGCACACGAACAAAAATTTAAATAAATAAAAAAACTCAATCCAATTAATCTTCAAACAAATTAGTAACAAGATAAAATCTGACACATCCCCGGCAACGTCGCCAATTTGATCACTGCAAATTTCGCAGATTAATTGCAAGCACAGTGGCAAATAAATTTATAAATACCCAAAGGTAGTTGAACCCAGAGGAAATGTACAACGAAAAGATCTCATGTACTAACTATAGTTCTCAGATTTTATTGTTTGAGTAAACAGATTTTTGGGTTTTGTTTTGGAAAATAAAGATGACAAAACGGAATTTAAAGGGGTTTTAAAAAGCAAATTAAAGAACACAGATTCTAGGGCAAATAATCAATCAGAATACATGTCAAATCAATCAACCCTACAATGGTGGGAAATCAAATTAATGTATTAAAATTCCTTTGTCGGGCAATTTTAACCTAGGTTACTATCATGTGACTGTATATGCTTGGTCGGCTTCAAGAACACAATAATAATCAACCTGAATAAAAATATAAGATTTAATCCCTACAATTAATTACTCTTCATTTTGAGACAGAAAACCAATTGTATTCAAATTCCTCTTCCTATTATTAATCTTCTCCTCTCGGTCTTTCGATTAACAATTATGAATAAAGAACCAATTTCATCTCGCGATCCATCATCAATCCTAAATTCTATCAATTAAATCAGGAATTGAAACCTTGCAATTTGAGTTGATCAATCTAACATGCAAACATGATTAATTACACATAGCCCTAGAACCCGCAAGGGTTTCTAGCCACTCATGATGGAAAGAAACACAAGAAACATATTTTTAAATTGTATAATAAAAACTTACAATAAAAATAAAGGTTGAATCCTCTCCAAAGTAATTAAAAAAATTTAGGTTGAATCCTCTCCAAAGTAATTAAATCTCCCAGAACTTCAACAATCCAAGAAAAAATAAATAAACACTGAAAGGAACTAGTAGGCAACCCTAAAAACTCGAGCAAAACAAGTATTTATAGAGGTAGAGGTGTATAAATTGGGATCTAGGGCCAAAAATATGATTTAGCCATGAAAATCTCGAAATTCCCTTTTCTGGGCCCGTTTTGGTCGACGTAGGGCTCATCTCGGTCGAGACAGAGACGTTTTTCCCCTTCTGCGCAGTCTCATGGTCTTGGCCATAACTTTCACTCCCGAACTCCGATTGACCCGATTCCAGTTGCGTTGGAAAGCTAACTCAAAGATCTTTCTATCCATGTGCTCTATTAGCTCGGATTCCATCTGTTGAAGAAGTCGTGACTTTTCCATTGAACATCTGCTGCTTTCGGTACGGATTTCCATTGGATTTGGCCTAAAACCTGCGAAAATACACCATGGCAAGCATCATACCCCATAAACTTGACTCATGCTCGATTATTAACTAAAAATCAAGTAAATGCAAGAAAACAATGTGATAAGTGAGGCAAAATACGAGCTTATCAACCCCCCCAAACTTAAACACTTGATTGTCCTCAATCAACAAAAGAATGAATCAAAAGTTCAAGTAGAAGAGAAGTGCAATGCCTCACAAGATTCATCACAATCAAACTCGTAAATCCATAAAACATCAACACTTTGTAAGAATCAGAACATCAGTAAACCATGGAAGACTCGCAAGGGAAGTGTTTTCACTCATTCACTCAAGTGTTTAGGATAGTTATGAGATCATAAAAGTCATGCAAATCAAGTTCTACCATAGGCTTGCAAATATTCTAAATCTTCACTGCAAATATGTGCACACAAGTCTAAGATCAGAAATGACTTTATTCAAGGTTGTAATATAAGGCTTTTGTGAGGGGTAGGAAAATATATGGCCAAGTGACTAAAATCAATTGAGTTCGCGACTCTCAACAAATCAAAACCACCATCTAATGATATCCACCCATCTCTTATAATTTTCAACATCAAACAATGCTCTTTTATTCTTTTTTTTTTCTTTTCCACACATCCTTTTATGCTCTTAAACAATTTTGAGTATTCATTTGAGCTTATAAGGATTAAACACAACAACTATTTATTTTCTTTTTCTTTTTCTTTTTCTAGAGCCCAACCTTATCTTTTGCTTTTACCCTTCTAATAATATCTTATCCTTTCTCAAACAAATCCCAACCCACTCTCAAGAACAAGGATGCAATTCTTGCATTATATTCTAAGATGCTTCTAAGCAATTAACCACAAATTTAACTCCGGCCAAAAGAGACAGTTTAGGATGGCACGTAACCGTACCGCACAGCCCTTAAAGCTTTTGTTATCTATAATTTAAATCAATCCTAGAATACTTGTGAAAGAGATCTACGCAAGCTACACTCGTAGACGTTTACGCAAAACCCTTTCACTATTCACATGATTTAAATTGTTTGTCTAGAAATCCCAACAACCGTACTCATGCACCTCTAGGAACTAGCAAGCTACACTCATAGACGTTTACTAGAACGAGAGATACACTTACAACCTAGGACCGCTTTGTGGAGGTCTATTGATTTTAATTAAAAAATCTGCTTAGTATTTTTTTCTTTTAAAAGGTTTCTTATGCGCACACATAATTTCTTTGTCATTATATTTCCCAAATTTTTGCATGTAATAATACAACTCCGAAAATTCCCAAAATATAATCCAACAAGAAATTAATCACATAAGCATGCTTGGAAAGCAGTAAATAATAAAAGTGATAAAACATTCTTTTCCTATTATCTACACATGCTTAACTGCGCACATAATAAATCACATATCATACGAGGAAAATTAAGGCAAACAAAAATTCTTCGTGGCCCCAAAAAAATAGGAAAAATAAAATCCTATCTATTACAAATTTAATTTGAATTTATTTGGATAAGTCCAAATCTTTTTCAAATCTTCCAGGGCCTCCAAATCTTCAACCACCAAATCTTTTGAGATTTAGGCCTTTGTGATCTGATGATTTGCCCTAACCCTAATGCAAACCCTAGGGTTTACACAGGATTGCAGAAACCACGAAAACCACAAGCCACCGCGATGGGACAGCAGCAGCCGATGACGACCACCGCCGCCGCCAGGCGACCGTCGTCGCCGCGGCGCGCGCACGCGCCTAGCGCCCTCGCGCGCGCGCGCACCGCGCCTGCGGCCCTGGTCCCCGTGTGTATGCCATGCGCGCCGCCCGGCCGCGCGCCTGCCGCCGTGGTCCGCCGCCCGCCGTCGGTTCCTGTCGGCTCCGTCTTCGTTCTTCGTCCTCGACCCGTCCAATTACATAATTTTGAAAATTACATAATCATCTATTCTATTACAATTTTCAAATCTACACTAATCACGGATTTTTTCATGATTTTACAAAATTAATTCAGCCCTACACGGATAAACCACCGCGGGCTGAATTACAGAGTTGCCACGAGGAACAAAAACCATACATAAAATAAATAAATTCATACATGCATATCGAATTTAATTATGCACAAAAGAGCCATAAATCAAAAACCTGGCTCTGATACCAATTGTAGGGTTTTCCCGTGAACCGAATCACCAAAACCAATTTGAACCGGATCGATTTATGGATATTGTGCACAATTAAATATACAATAAAATCTAGCATGCTCCTATGAATTTAATTCTCAGATTTGTGGATTGAGGGATTATCGTAACTCCGTAGTGTCTGATCCGATCTTTTGCGTTTGAATTTCCAACTTCAATTCAACCACGCAATTTCGATTTAATCTGCGGAAACAGGAATTAGAATACTAATTTCTAGAAAATCGAAATTAAAGAAAGAAAAGAAACTTGTTCTCCAGATTATATCTTCAGATCTGTATCCCGGTACATTCAGATCTGCTACTAGTGAGGATTCCACAGATCTGTGCTTTGAGCAGGACCAGAATTCGAAAATTCTCCTCCCTTTCTCTCTAGAAATCGGCGCCCCTCTCTCTCTCTCTAGGTTTAATGTTTTTCAACTGTGTTACAACTTATGTGAGAGAGTTGTCTATTTATAGACCTAGGGTTGTAAACCCTAGTGGGCTCCTGGGCACAATTCAGCACACTTTCGTTGGGCCAGACCTGGGACCTAACGCAAATAATAAAGTGGGCCTATAAATTAATTAATTCCCATGTCCACAACCCAGGACACAATTAATTAATTAATATTAATTCTTTTTCACCACAGAAATAATACTGACCTACCCCTTTATTACCAAGTTATGAGAACGGGCTGCATTAATTGAGAATCCCCATATTTAAGGTTACCGGACATTCATTAATTAATCGGAGCCTCTGAAAAGCTCTAACTACAATTAATTAGTATCTTATAATTCCTGAGTAGTACCACTCAATCCTTATCACTCGTGCCTGAACTTATTCAGCCTGCAGGACTTTGGCACAATGAATGTTATTGAGCTCCTCAGGGAATGTCCCCATCCTATTACTCGGATATGGTTACCTAAACCCAGTCTCATGCGGTACTACATGAACTGCTGTTACCCAAGATGCGGATATACGAGCACGTTACTTAAGCTCTCCACCATGGCAAGTCAAAGCAACAATCAACCCGTGCTAACCCCTGAACCTTCGTTAGAGTTTGGACTCAATCAATATAACGAGATCTTGTATTCGCTGATGTCAGACAGACGAATACATCTCACTACGGTCCATCAATACGCCACCTCTGCGTACCAACATGTCAAGTAACCAAGACAAACTACTTATTCCGACAATGCTGCAGCCATCCGGACAGACGTATCCTCATACGCTATCTCGGCTGTGATCAGGTTTATGTCTCACTAGGTCAAGTGATCATACTGTCTTCTGCGATCTACAACACGTCGTATGATCGTTCCTATTGGTGAGACAAGAGGATACTATGAAAGGGATTCGTGAACTGAATCACGAAGTCCATTTGCCAAGGATCGTTAATTGGAATATCAAAAATAAATTGCTATGCCTATGAACAATCCTAGCATGCTCCTATATTATTATGCATAAGAAGGTTATGCGGAATACCTGGATTGAAGAACGATGAAGAACGCGTGCGTAGAGATGCCCTTTGATCTTTCCCACGCACCAAGATTTAATTTCCTAACAGATTGAGGAAATTAATCTTAAGAAAATAAATAATTATTTTCGAAAATTGAGAGGAGAGAGAAGAAGAAGAATCCTCCTGATCTGATCTTCTGATCTGTATCCCAACTCTGATCTGAAAATCTGGTGAAGATTATTCTATCAGATCCCTTGCCCGGTTGAGAAGCAGAATTTCCTCCTCGTATCAAGAACTCACTCGATCACCACAGCTCCCAATGCTCTGGTTTGCTGTGTGCAACTTGTGATCTTATGAGAAGTAGGTGCTTTTGAGTTCTGAGGTACTGAGGCCTATTTATAGGAAATTCTTAGCTTCTATTGGGCTTGAGTTATCATGGGCCAGACCAGGGACCAAAATGCAAATAGCAAATAAGGCCTATCAATTAATTAATTCCCATATTCAACCCAGAATATAATTAATTAATTAATATTGATTCATGCCACCAGAGAATCAATACTGTCCTACCTATTTGCTACCACGTTTGAGGAACGGGTTGCATTGGACTCGGTTTATCCCCACATTTAAGGTTACAGACATTCGTTAATTAATTTAAGCTCTGACAAGCTATTTAATTAATTAACATCTTTAATTCCTGAATCAATCCACTCAAACCTTTTCACTTATGCTTGAACTTAATCAGCCTGCAGGACTTTAGCATAACGAACCTTTTGAGCTGTTCAGGGAATGTCACCATCCTATACTGGATGTGGTTACCTAGTTCAGATACCAGACAGTCATACACAGATTGATGTCACCCAAGACTGCAGAAGAACAGGTTCAACTAGAACCTTTTCTACAACTCAAAGTGACATACAATATATGTATACTTCTGTATCCTCATATAGGTTTAAGATTCCATCGAGTCATAAAGATCTAGATTCTTTTAATGTCAGATAAAAGAATTGATCTCGACTTAGGTCCTCATCAATGTGTACCCCACACCAGCATACCAAGACATCCAAGATAAGATGCTTATCCGCATATGCTGCAGCCTACACCGACAGTTTATCCTGGAACTGTCTCAGCTGTGATGACTATTTATTTCTCGCTAGGTCAAACGATCCATACGATCTTTCGTGATCTTCTACACACCGTATGATCTCCCTATCGACGAGATAAGAGGATAATAGTGTTTGCGACACATGTTTGTTAATTCAGACAGGAGATGAACATACAACAATTATGATTCCCAGTATATTAACCAATAAACCTTGTACATAATATACCAATTATAATGCTTTCAGTATATAAATCCATCAATCTCCCACTTATACTCAAAGCATTATACATTTGCTTTCCAGAGTATAACGCGTCTAAACTAATCTAGCTATTACATCAAGCATTCTACGTGGCTAGCTTTGCCCTCAGCCCAAGGCTACGTACATGCATCTCGTAAACCTTCTGAGGCAGAGCTTTTGTGAATGGATCTGCTAGATTATCTTTCGTATCAATCTTTTCTATCAGCACATCACCCCTCGCTACGATTTCTCGTATAATATGGTACTTCCTTTCAATGTGTTTTGTTGCTCTGTGAGTTCGTGGTTCCTTAGAATTAGCCACAGCTCCCGAGTTATCACAATACACTGTGATTGTTCTGGGTAACTTAGGAATCACGTCCAACTCCAGAAGGAAGTTTCGAAACCATACCGCTTCTTTCGAAGCTTCAGAAGCTGCCACATATTCGGCTTCCATGGTGGAGTCCGCAATGCACTTCTGCTTTGCACTCCTCCATGATATGGCCCCACCTCCCAATGTAAACACATAGCCAGAGGTGGACTTCTTTTCATCTCGGTCTGCCTGGAAATCCGAATCAGTATAACCCACAGGGCACAACTCATCACACTGATAAACAAGACAATAGTCCCTTATCCTTTTCAAGTATTTGAGTATGTGCTTTACCGCGGCCCAATGCGCCTGTCCAGGGTTAGACTGGTATCTCGCTACCATGCCTACAGCAAAGCAGATATCTGGCCTCGTACATAACATTGCATATATGAGGCTACCCACGGCCGATGCATACGGCACGTTGCTCATCTCATCTTTCTCCTTTTGTGTCATCGGACACTGATCCTTGGAAAGATGTATGCCATGTCTGAAGGGTAACAGACCTTTCTTGGCATTATTCATGTTGAAACGGGCAATCACAGTATCCACATATGACCCTTGAGACAAGGTCAGCATCCTTTTATTGCGCTCCCGCAATACTTTTACCCCTAGGATGTATCCTGCCTCCCCAAGGTCCTTCATATGAAACTGCTCGGATAACCACCCCTTTATGCCCGACAATACTTCCACATTGTCGCCAAATAGGAGAATATCATCTACATAAAGTGCAAGGAATACTACGCTTCCGCTGACACACAGACGGTACACGCAACTCTCGTTTGAACATTGTGAGAATCCATAAGATTTAATCACTTCATCAAAACGGAGATTCCATGACCGTAAAGCTTGTTTAAGTCCATACAGCGACTTCCTTAGCTTCCAGACCAAATGTTCTTCGCCCTTCTGCACATAACCTTCTGGCTGTTGCATATAGATGTCCCTACCTTCTTCAAGGTACCCGTTTAGAAACGCGGTTTTGACATCCATCTGCCAGATTTCTAGGTTCTTATGTGCTGCTATGGCCAGGAGTATTCGAATGGACTTAACCATGGTTACCGGTGAGAAAGTCTCGTCATAGTCTACATCTTCTTTCTGACTATAACCTTTCGCCACCAGCCTTGCTTTGAAAGCTGTAATTTCCCCATTCGATCCTTTCTTTCTTTTGTATACCCATTTGCACCCTATGGCTCGATGGCCATCTGGCAAATCAGTTTTCTGGTATACATCCATAGCAGTAATGGATTCTATTTCAGAATCCATGGCGATCAACCATTTGTCCGCATCTTTATCAGATACCGCCTCGTCATATGTCCAGGGGTCGGTATCATCTAGTCCGTTTTCCGGGATCAAGTCAGAAGACTCTCCCACGAACATATACCTTTCGGGTTGGTGACTAACCCTCCCACTGCGACGAGGCATCTGAGCTGTGTCAGTAGTTGGCACAGTACGCGTTTGTCCCATACCTTGCATTAGTGGCAGTGTTGGTATATTCTCACCTGTTACAGGTGGATTTACCACTACACTGGGTTTTCCTGATGGAATTGCTTCTTTATTCTCAAGCTCGTGGAGAATAATTTCACTCTTGGATCTGTGGTTTCTTACATATTCGTCCTCCAAGAATCTCGCGTTGGTACTGACAACGACCTTCTGATTCTCTGGACAATAGAAGTAACCACCTTTCGTTTGCCTGGGATATCCTACAAACAGCATCAGCTTGCCCCTGCTTTCTAACTTATCAGGTTCCTTTGTCAGCACATATGCTGGACAACCCCAAACCCTCACTCTATTCAAACTTGGCTTTCGCCCGTACCAGAGTTCCAGAGGTGTTTTAGGAACTGATTTAGAAGGTACCAGGTTAAGCAAATAGGCCGCTGTTTCCAAGGCGTATCCCCAAAACGAAATCGGCAAGCTTGCATAACTCATCATCGACCTGACCATTTCCAAGAGAGTTCTATTTCTTCTTTCCGCCACACCATTTTGTTGAGGGGTTCCTGGTGCAGTCCACTGGGATGTAATCCCGTTATCTGACAAGTACTGCAAGAACTCGTTGCTGAGGTATTCCCCACCACGATCTGATCGTAGTGTCTTGATAGTCTTACCAAGCTTCTTTTCTACCTCAGTCCGGAATTCTTTGAATTTCTCAAAGCATTCAGACTTATGGCGAAGCAAATAGACATATCCGAATCTTGAGTAATCATCAATGAATGTGGCGAAATACTCATAACCTCCACGAGCTTGCGTGGACATTGGTCCACATAAGTCAGAGTGGATCAATTGTAACACATCCTCTGCTCGAGACTGACTTGCCTTGAAAGGCCTGGTCGTCATCTTTCCTTCTATACAGGACTCACAGATTGGATGCGGTACCACTTGGAAGGACTCCAAGAGCCCATCGCATGCTAATCTTTTAATCCTCTTTAGATTGATGTGACCTAGTCTCAAGTGCCAGAGATATGTTTGATCCTCATCGGAAGAAAACTTTCTCTTTAAATGATTATTATTATTAGATGAGTTTGCAACATTCACGGAAGATTTATGCATACAATCAATGATATAGAGAGAGTCAATCAGTTTGCCATGACAGATTACACCGTTATTACCAATGATAGAAACTCCACTATAAAAAATAACTGAATATCCATCAGAAAATAACTTGGAAACTGAAACTAAGTTCCGCCGAAAAACCGGCACATATAAAACATCTCTCAAAATCAGAACATTGTTTTCAAAGCATAAAGTAAAATCTCCAATGGCTACTGCTGAGACTCGTTCTCCGCTGCCCATTGAGATGGTAATCTCGTCATGCTTCAGCTGCCTTGTCGGCCTGAACCCTTGCAAAGTATAACAAACATGGTCAGTAGCTCCAGTATCCACTACCCAAGAATGGGTAGAAACTGATGCTAAACATTTTTCCTTTATAAATGCACATGACGTACCTTGTCTACCCGTGCTAGGCACTAGACAATCTACTTCACTTCGCTTGCGTTTGCATGGCCTTGTGATAGCCTCTGCCTGATCAGTCTCTTCTAACCGCTTAAGCAATTC
>JAPKLW010000072.1:486699-500575 GCA_026898455.1 Plectranthus barbatus
TGGTGAACAATTAACATCATTTCAGGTTTTAACCCATTTATCCCACAACCTTTTTTAAACATTAAAGAATCAACATAGGATCAGAACAAAGGTCATGGACAAAAGCAGCATAACCATGCAATGGAGCAGAACCAACATAGGATCAGAACCCAACAAATCATCATTTCCAACAAAGGAGCAGAACCAACATAGGATGACAACCAACAGAGCAGCATAACCAAGACATGAGCAGAACCAACATAGGATCAGATCCAACAAAGCAGCATAACCAACACATTAGCAGAACGAAAATAGGATCAGACCCAACATGTCATCAAATCCAACAAAGGAGCAGAACCAACATAGGATCAGAACCAACACATGAGCAGAACCAACGCAGGATCAGAAGCATTAAATCATCATATCCAACATGCTCGAACACATGCAAACATAGGAGCATAACCAAGATTTAGTTAGATATCACCTGATTTCTGGAAATTGGCATTTCCAGAAAGCACGTAGAACCTCCCTCCTCAACCTCCAAAAGGCTCGAAGACCCTCGGCTTCTTCATTCTCCATGGCCTCATCCTGTCGACCGCTCAGAGCAAACCCACCATACAAACCCTCATCCAATGAGTCCGGATCTGAGTTGTCGGCCCCTAAAGTGTCCTCCGTCCCGGCGGCATCGACGTCACCAGCTACGGTGACAGAGAACAGTAAGAGAGGCGCGTCTGTTTTTTCCCCGCGGACAACGTCGTCACCAGCTACGGTGACAGAGAACGGCGAGAGAGGCACGATAGATTTTACTGGTGATTCACGAGTTAGGGTTTTGATCACTGCGATGAGAAGAGGAGAGCCGTGAGACGAGGAGATCGGAGGGTGGGGAGATCGGACGTGGGGAGAACGGAGGTGGGGAGAGCGGCGGACGGCGCTGCCGTGAAGAGTAAAAGTCGGGGAAGGGTTTTCCTCGAAGGGAGATAAAAGATCGGAGGGGGAGTGTGCGATTTTAGGGTTAGGGGAGATCGGAGGGTGGTGACAACGGAGGTGGGGAGAACGGAGGGGGGGGGAGAACGGCGGTGGAGAGAACGAAGGTGGGGAGTTTGAGATCGGAGAGAGAATCGAAGATGAGAGGGGCGAAGAGGAGAGGGGAAGTGAGTGATGCGGCGCACACAATAGAATGAGAATTGTGTGTGCCGTATTAGGGTTGGGGAGGGTAGGTTAGGTTCTTTTTTTTTTTTTGTTAATTAATTTAATTAATTAAGAAATCATTAGGGTTTGTTAATTAAGAGATTAAGATACCCTAATTTTTTCCATTTTGGGAAAACAAGACTAATGTTTGGGACAGACGAAAAAGGAAAACAGGACTAATGATCCGGGACGGAGGGAGTATTACTTTTTAAATGAAACCCTAAATATTTAATAATAAAAACAATTCTGTTAGGATTTACACAGAAACCGAAAAAATTGATTGGTCGACTAAGACATATATGACAGACAAAGTACACTTTGATTATTTTGTGTAGTTTTTCGTAACGATAACTATTTTGTGTGTGTACTACTTAAAAAATTATTTGCTATTAAAAAAAAAAACCTAGCTGAGGTCCGAGTTCAATAACCGTTGCAACTAGAACATTCCAACAACTCTGCTGCTTCCATTCTTCGCCATTCCATCGCTCTTCTCCTTTTTTCTTTGATTATTTAATCCATTAATCTAAAGGTTTTTCTAGGGTTTTACTCCACTCCCCATTCCCATTTCGAATCCCTGCTTTCACAGTTACTCGCTCAACCAATGGTGCGGTGCCACGGCCTGCGTCTCGCCCGACGCTCTCTCACGTCTCTTGTTCGCCGCAATAGCTGTCCAATTGTACGATTCTATTCTATCTCGTTTTGTTGCGTGCCTGCGGTTTATTGTAATTGATTGTAGCCTTGCGATTCCTTCGTGAAGGGAGCGTGCAGGGGCGTTGGCGCTGAACCGTGCAGTCAGACCAGGGGTCTCTTCTATTTGAGTTTCGGAAATGGTACTTGAAGCTTTGGATTGGAGATTGCAAATGTTTAATTAGCGAATTGACCCTTGTGTTCTTTTTTTTTTTTTCTTGGTGAAATACAGTGGGGAATGACAAGTACGTGCTGAAGCCAGGCTTTTGCGGTGGTAATATCAGTGCCGCACGGTCAATTCATGGCACTGGTAACCATTTATCGTTGTTTTCTAGTTGAGGATCCTTGGGTTGTTTTATTATAATTTTTATTATTTTTCATCTGTTAAATGTTAAGGAGAGTTATGGGTTAAATTTGTAAGAAGGGTTTTGATTCTAACTGCCTGATAACTAAAAGGTTTTTTCATCTGTTGTAGTATTTGTTAGTTAGTCGGAGTGACTTCTAGGTTGCACATACTTGCTCAAACTCAAATGTAAAATAAATGAAGGAACAAAATGATTTTGGCCCTACCAGTTTTTTTAGGGTGTTGTAATATTCTCATATGTTCCCCTGGTAACTGTAGTTATATAAATGATGATGGATCTTGTAAATGTGTTTTACAAGTCAAGTGATGCCTTTATTTCCGTAATTAAAAATAAATTTGTATTGTTTTGAGGTATTTCTCACACATTTTACAGTCACTTTTTATTACGTTTAACTTCCACTTATGATACAGTTTACTTTATGAGTGTAAAGCTAATGATTATTTTTCCCTCTTTTTTTTAACTGCCTTTCCAGCACAATTGTCTAGAGATTTTTATGATGTTCTTGGTGTCACTAAAAATGCAACTGCATCTGAAATCAAGAAAGCTTATTATGGGGTATGTTTCGCTCTCATTGAGCTTTCCCTCCTGTCCTGGAAGGAACCTGCATACTCAGTTCCTTGAAACGTTTTGCTCAATTGTTTATATGACTTGCCTGCAACAGCTTGCAAAGAAGTTGCATCCTGATACCAATAAAGAAGACCCAGAAGCTGAACGGAAATTTCAAGAAGTCCAGAAAGCATACGAGGTATACTCTGAATTTTCAGATTTCTGAAATTCCCAGTCATGTTCACCCTGTATTGGGGTGGTCTTATTTTATATCCCCATCCTTTTTTAGGTCTTGAAGGATGAAGAGAAGCGCCAACAGTATGATCAGGTATCATTTTCTCTATAATTATATAAAGCTTGCACCATGGTTTTAAGGATATGTTGTTTTAAGATTGCTATAGCCCTCTCCAATATGATCTTGCATATGAATTGGTTGCACTTCCAACCTTAACAGTAGTGAACTTAAAAAAGATTCTTCTCTTGATGCGATATTGATGTTTCCATGGGTTGCAGGTTTGCGACTATTCTTTCTTCTAATCTCTCAGTAATTGTAAATTCCTTGTTTCTAGAAATTTTAAAAAATAGCACAATCAAACATCTTTTTCTCTGTAGCAGATCCATAATAAAATTTAGTATGTGACATGCTAAACTCTTGTGAATACAGATGTAAAGCTTTCTTTAAACGCTTGCACCAAATTCAATCCTTCATTAGTTGTAACTAGTCTTCATTCATTTCCATTTAACAGCTTGGACATGAAGCTTTCGAACGTGCTGGTACTGGTGAAGGATCTGGGTTTGATCCATTTGGAGCTGGTGGCTTTAATCCTTTCCAGGACATATTCAGAAATGCTGATGTAAGCCTGTTGTCATAAGTCCTTGTTTCCTCTTTCCCATTCTATATTATGCCCTTCCATTTTTTTGATTTCTCATCGTCCTAAACTCCTTGTTCTCCTAAATCATTTAACACTGGCAGTAAGTTGAGATTGGATATTGATGAAGTGGTTGTTTAAGTCCCACTCAATTAACACTAGGGGTATGTGTCTACAATCTAGCGTGCCTTATATAAGTGAAATAAGAACACTTCTTATTCTTTGAAGAGTTTTGAACTGTTTTACCCATGTAAAGTAGCTTTTTTAAAATGGTGGTTGGCACGGTGTTGCTAAAAAATGATGCCTATTCCACTCCAAAACTGGTGTGCAGCGTGTGCTTATACATTGTGTGCTTCTGAAAGAATCCACATATAAGTTCATAAGCTAAAATAACTCTTTTTATAATTCTGATCTTGTTTCTTAAGGTTCGTTTATTTGGTTCTAGCTTTATTTGTAGTAGGCAGAAGGAGGTTTCCTTAGGTGATAATTTTGGTGGTGCTTGGGAACTTGTAGCAAAACCTTGACTTGTTAGCCTGTACATATTTATTAAATATGTGTAGGATGATCTGCCTTTCTGCAGTACTGATTTTGCTTCTACTTGAGTCTGCGAATTAATGTGTGTCTTCTTTTCTGTTCATTCTTCTCCGGGATCAGATTTTCAACATCTTCAATAGGAACATGGGTGGTGAAGACGTTAAGGTATGATACAAATGATGCCATCATGAAGCTAATGCCTGTCTTTATTTTTTATCACTACCCCATCCCCCCAAGAATCCCAGGAGCGTGATGTGGCCTAAGAAAATTGAGTTTTGTCTTTTAGGTCCCAATTGAAATATCTTTCATGGAAGCTGTTCAAGGATGCACCAAAACGCTGTCAATCATGACCGATTTAACTTGTGAAACTTGTGGTATTGTCATGTTTATTCCTAAAATAGTTAATCAAAATATGTGACGCTCCCATGCATTCTTATGTGCCCATTACCTAAAATTAATGCGATTGCCACTTTTAGGTGGAGCTGGTGTTCCTCCAGGAACAAGGCCTGAAACTTGTAAACGGTGTAGAGGTTCTGGCATGGTGAGTATCTATGGAATTAACTGTTGCAATTGAAACTTCATTTTAACACATTGGTTAACCTTTGCAGATTCTCTCACAAAATGGTCCTTTCACGCTTCAATCTACTTGTCCTAATTGTGGAGGAGCTGGAAAGATTGTTTCGGTATGACATTTTAATATACCTTTGTGATCACATGCTCTAATATGCCCTCTGAAGTTATTCGTTAATGTCATTGTATGACCTATGTTTAACCAAAAGTTTACTAGATAGAGATGCTAGGAATATGCTTCTCTTGGACGATGTGTTTGCCATTGTATCCTTCTGACCTATCTTCTTCACTACATTACTTGTGGTATTCTAATTAGACAGAATATCTTACTTTCTTCATGTTGAAGTGATTATGTAGAGAATAAATGGTGCTTCACGGCTCAGGCTTTCATTATGACCTTATTCAGTTTGTCTGACGTATCAATTAATTGCTGTTGAAACAGTAGATGCATGAGTGTTTTTAGTTTTCTTATCACAAACTAATATCATCCATTATTATGTCAAGAATTAGAGGCACGAACTCTTATGTTTCTGTGTGCTAAACTATCACAAACCTGAAGGTGAATGCAGTTGTTGGATGAGATTTTACTGTTAGCCACAATAGTACTACATTGAGATTGAATTAGCTATCTTTGGCGCATTACTTACATTGATAATATGTTGGTGGATTCAATGAGAAATAAATTTTGATTTTTATACTATCTTTCTGCAACAGAACTACTGCAAGTCTTGCAAAGGTAAGCGGGTAGTGAGAGGGCCAAAGACTGTGAAGGTGAACATTATGGCAGGTGAGCTCATAAAATATAGTATATTCCCATGTAAATCTCTCTGTTGTTGTCTTAACCTCTCTTGGTGTTATGTTTCAAAACTTCTTCCAATTGTAAACTTTGATATGCATAAATTGTCAATTTTAATAATGAACACACACTTGGATGATAAGTCTTTGTGTTGATATTTCCATTGAAAGCAGCTAAATATATTGAACTTCCATTGGTTAGGGGGAATTGCAACCCAAAGAATAAATCTCTGATTTTAGCAGTTTTTTTGAGTTAAATTTTTTTTAGAACCTTCCTTCTTGTTGATTACAATTTGGAAACCACATACATCAATATCTCTCTGATCTGAGACATCTTCTAGGAAGTATTAAGTTTATGCTAGAAGCTTCCTTCCAGTTGTTTATAATATCTACTGGTTATCTGGTTATTGTAATTTGTGTGTTTTGGGGAATAAAATGGTCAGTACAGTGATGAAACATTGTTTCAAGATGACACGGTTCTGCATGATATATTGTCTGCAGGAGTGGACAATAATGACACTATTAAAATCCCGAGAAGTGGTGGAGCAGATCCTGATGGAAATCAACCTGGCGATCTTTTTGTTATGATTAAGGTCGCTTGATTGGCTTCTTAACTGGCTAATGTTGTGATTCATATACATAGTTTATGAAGCTGAAATTGATGTGCTCAAAACCATGTGGATTATTTACAGGTTAAAGAAGACCCAGTGTTTCGAAGAGAAGGAGCTGATATTCATGTTGATACAGTTTTAAGCATCACTCAGGTAATACTTGTTTTGCAACATTTTAGGTTCAACCTCCGAATTTAATAACTATTCATAATGTACGAGTTCATAAAATTGCCAATATATGGCTTTATATCACTTATTAGCACATTTGTTTGATATAATTAGGGAATTTGATGATATTGCTCTCAACACTAACAAGCTTATATGTTTTGCATCTCTCTTTTTTCAATGTCAAGTTATCATAATTTTGTTTTTCTGTCCAGGTTAATTAAATCTTTTGTTCTTTTTCAGGCAATATTGGGAGGAACAATCCAGGTCCCTACTCTATCTGGGGATGTTGTTGTTAAGGTTTGTCAGTCACTTTATTGCTTGTTAAGTAGATGATGCTATTATAATGAGTTAATTTTGTCCCTACCATTTTTTTTTCTTTTGAAGAGGACTTCCATTTTTGATACAATCATTTTTTGCATCTCATTTATTCTCTTTTGGATGGTTTAGGGGTCTTGTCTATCGGGGTTTAATTTTTTCATCTCAAAAAGGATTTTAGTAGTGTGTGCTTTGCTATAATGTACTCTTTACCCTTTACTGTGTCTGATCAGACATTCATCTATTGTTTCCTGTTCTGTAGGTTCGCCCTGGCACCCAACCTGGGCAAAAGGTCGTCTTGAGGAAAAAGGGTAAGTGCTTAAATTGATATATACTGTCTCCTTTGTTATTTGAGGTTTAGCTCAATATATGAAATAATGAGATTATTTCCTGGAAAAATATTTTATTTTATTATTGACATTTTTACTCAAAATTTAGCTATGGTGTTGCCAGTAATGACATGCCCTGTGTACTTCATGGGCATGTTTCCACTATTATCTAACATGGCTCCCTGGGAATGCATTGATCTTTTGACGGGTTCAGTGTAGATATTGCCCAACTTTATTATTGCTATCTATATTGCATACAAGGAAACTAATGTTTTCAAATGTTTTATGCAGGGATTAAAGTCCGAAACTCATTTTCATTTGGTGATCAATATGTGCATTTCAACGTTAGCATTCCCACGTAAGTTTCTCAACTGGATTAGGATGTGTTTTTCCTCTGTTTATTTCTTTGTACTTTTACTTGAACTTGCCTAGTATTGTCTAGACCTTTTATGGTTTACTTAGTTGTCTGAAATGTAAGGGGATATAACCTAGTGTTTTGGAGACATGATATTTAAGCAAGATATTAACAAAAATTCTCTTTAGAAAGTCCTATCTCCCTCACGGATCTGTCTTCTGCCCCTCTTTTCTTCTCAAATTCCTCTTTTTTCTTTTAAAACTCATGAAATACCATTGGAATGCTACAATGAAAGCAAGAACAAGACATTATCATAAATTATTTGTTTCCAATGCCCTTTTAGTGGAAAAACTGCCGCAAGTATTTGAGAGGTGGACCTTTTTGTTTGCTGAACAGGTCTTTTTAAACTCTTAAATCCAGTACCCCTTTAAAACTATCAAAGCTTCTATTGACTTCCGTAAGATCTGAATCTTTCTACTTTGTTTATTATAGTGTAGTTGTCTTTTCCAAGTAACTATGAGAAACTTTGATTTCTTCTGGTATGTTTCCATTCAAATATTATATCTGTCCGCACCAACTATAATAATTAGTTGGTGATTTTCCTTGTTACCTCAAGATCCTTCACATTTATACTGAATGTGCATATTTCATCTTTCAAGTCTTCTTGGTTTTGTATTTCTTTGTTATGTTGGTTTACTAAACTGTAGTTATGTTACTTCATTTCGTATTTACTAAAAAAGTTGTTCAGTATGCTCCTAACCTAGGCATACAAACACCTAGCAAATGCTTTACAACTAGTAGAACTTTGGTATCAAAGTTGTATTTGTTGACCCACTGGTTGGTATGTTGAACTCCATTTGGTCTGTGTCAGGAACTTGACACCAAGGCAGCGCCAATTGATCGAAGAGTTTGCAAAAGAAGAAAGAGAAAACAATAAGGGGTTTGGTAAGGAAGAAGATGACAAGGGAGCTGCTGCAGGAGCGTCGGGCTGAGAACCCTCAAAACTTCATATAGGCAGAAGAAGAAGATAGTTATTGAACTTCACTTCATTTGTTGGTGTGGAGCAATTTTGAGTGCAAGTTAACTTGCCCCCTTCCATTTTGGGGGTGTATGTGTAACATTTCTTGTAGTGACCAACCTCTCTTATTATTAATTAATTATATAGTCGATAAAGGTCAGGTTATTAGAGTTCGGTCTCTTAGTTTTTATCCATTTTCATTTTGTACATACATAATAATAAACATATTATTCCTATTCTACTTTCTCTTGAGCGTTTGAGAGCAAATAATACTGTTTCACGCCCTAATTCAAATTACTATGCAACATCTATTGCTGATTTTCAGTTTTGTTTTTCAATATACATTATAATTTATCACAAATATATGTAGGGATCGGGACCGTATAATTCGAAGCATGAAAATTGGTGGATTGGCAAGATTAATTTTTATTTTTTATATATCATAATTCTATTATTAAAATTACTTATAATATTTAATATCATGTTTTTTTATTAAGTTTTAAGCTACATAACATGTTAGGAATTATTGTTATTTCATTATTTATTTTGGTGTGTCAAACTAATTTTGAAATCAATTTGAGGAACTACATTGGAAAGCCCGAGCTAGACTTAATTGGTTAGCTCATGGGGATAGAAACACTTCAACCTTCCATAATAGAGCTAGACTTAATTGGTTAGCTCATGGGGATAGAGTGGATGTAAACCACTATAAAATATCATGTGTTGTTTATCGTTTTTTGTTTTTATTTTGTTTTGTGTGCTGATTCCGAACTAAAATATTTTCAAAATACAAACTGACTTGAGAAAGAGTCAGTTGGACCACCACATTTGCAAAGTCTTTCGCTCCGCATCTAGACTCAGATATTTGGGACCAACAAATGATATTACACCAGTTAGTCTACACGACTAACTATTTTGTGTCTACAAGTGGACTTGATCCAATTTTCTTGTTTTGCAGAATTTATTCTTCACATCTACAACCATGACTGTGAGCAGGACAAAAAGAGCAGCGATTCTGTTGAATCAAATGCGGAAAGAAGTTTCCAGAACCAAAGAAGTTGGTTCTGAGGGGGAAGAAATGAGAGTGACGATTGCTGACACTCAAATGAGAATAACAGAGCAACCAACAGTCAACACCTCTATGGATGTTTAGGTAAATATCTCCCATTTTATTAATTTAGACCATGCATTCGACTTAACTAACTTGTATAACTATGAGTCAGAAGAGTATAGTATTGATTTTTTCTCGTAGAAACTTGCGTATATTTGTAAATCACAAAACAACATTTCTTCAAAAAATATCTTTTTGAAAAACGAGGTCAAGAGATTAACTAATGAGCTAACTAAAGCTAAATATCAAGATGAACATTCCATCATTTAAAGGCAAGAATGATCGTCAATTGTATTTGGAGTGGGAGGTGGAACATATATTTGAGTGTTAAAATTATTTGGAGATTAAGAAGGTAAAATTAGCAGAACCTGGATTTTCTGATTATGCTCTTGTGTGGTGGGATCAATTGGTGAAGAGTAGAAAGCGCAATATAGAGCAACTTATAGATACGTGGACTAAGATGAAAACAACCATGCAGAAGCGCCATGTGCCAAATCACTATTAACGAGAGCTATATAATAAGTTGCAAAATTTAAGGCAAAGATCTAAAAGTGTGGAAGACAACTTTAAGGAGATGGAAGTAGCCATGATTCATGTAAATGTGGAAGAAGGCTGTTAGGAGACCATGATAAGGCTTTTGGCAGGTTGGAATTGGGATATCCGGAATGCAGTAGAGTTGCAGCACTACGTTGAACTAGATGACATGGTTCATATGCAATTAAAATAGAGAATCAACTCAAGATAAGGGGTAGTGGAAGCAACACGAGGTAGAACCCTACAGGCTGGAGGGAATACCAAACTGGTGGTGGTTTCATATTGATAAGCTCGGATTTTTACTCACTTATCTTTATTATTTTCTAGTGTTTTAATTGGTTTTAACGATTTATTTATATAATTTTAGCATGAGTATATTTTAGAGGGTATTATGCTTGTCATGGTGTGTTTTTGCAGGTTTTAGGACACATTCAATGGAAACCCGTACCCAAAGCAGTTGATGTTCAAAGAAGCAGTCACGACTTCTTCCACACATGGCATCTGAGCTAATGGAGCATGGAAATGTAAATATCATTGAGTTTGCTTTCCAATCAACTCAAATCGGGTCAATCGGAGTTCGAGAGCAAAAGTTATGGCCAAAATCGTGAGACTGCGCAAAAGGATCGAAAGGGGCGAAAAAAGGTCTATGTTTCGACCAACGCAAGCTGCATATCGACCTACATAGACCCAGAAAAAGGAATTTTCAATATTTTTATGGTTAATTCATATTTTTGGCCCTAGATCCCAAATTATACACCTTTACCTCTATAAATATTGGTTCTACTCGAGTTTTGAAGAGTCTTCTCTTGGAGTGTTGGAGTTTTTGAAGTTTTAATTATTTTGGAGAGGATTCAGCAATCTTTAATGTTTATTTCAAGTTTTTCGAGATTGAAGACTTGAACAATCTTTATCTTTATTGTAAGTTTCATTATGCAATTTAATAATATGTTTCTCTTGTTTCTTTCCATCATGAGTGGCTAGAAACCCTAGCAGTATCTAGGGCTATGTGTAATTAATCATGTTTGCATGTTAGATTAATCAACTCAAATTGCATGGTTTCAATTCCTGATTTCATTGATAGCATTCAGGAATTGATGATGGATCGAGAGATGAAATTAATTCTATATTCATAGTTGTTAATCGAAAGACCGAGAGGAGAAGACTAATAACAGGAAGATAAATTGAATATAATTGGTTTTCCGTCTTAAAAGGAAGAGTAATCAATTGCAGGGAATTAAATATGTGTTTATTGGGGTTGATTATTGATGTGTTCTTGAGGCCAACCAAGCATAAATAGTCACATGATAGTAACCTAAGTTAAAATTTCCTAACTAAGGAATTTAAATATTTTATTTTATTTCCCACCATTGTAGAGTTGATTGATTTGACATGTATTCTAGTTGATTATTTGCCCTAGAATCTGTATTCTTTACTTTTCAAAACCTTTAAATTCTTGTTTATGTTATCCTTAATTTCAAAACCAAAACCAAATTTTTGTCTACTCAAACAATAAATCTTAGAACTATAGTTATTATATGAGATAATTTCGTTGCACAATTCCTCTGGGTTCGACTACTTTTGGGTATTTTATAAATTATTTCTTTTTGGGCAATTGAAATTAGCCTACGGGCTTGACATGTGGGCTATCGATGTGGCTGGTCCAGTCGATGTGGTGCACACGAAGCATATGACATGGCTGACGAGTCAGCGCACGTGTTGCAATTGTGTGTCAAATGGTTTCAAACACAGTCAACGCATGGTCAAACACATTTGCGCGCCTCCGTGATTTGCGCGTCCCTTATGCCATGTCTCACGCCTGTAAAGGCTCAAGTCTTGATGGCTGCAACCGTAACAGACAGGCTCCCCTTCGGTGGTACATGCCAATAAATAGGCACGCATAGGAGCTGTCTTCTATCGCAAAAACACTAGACAAGTTACATATAGCCAGATACTGCAACTTTATCCTCATATTGCTGTAACTTTTTCCTTGCTTTTAAGCAACTCAGTTTTCACCTCCGTTCAGTTCGCAAGAGCTTTTGCGATTGTGGTGTTGCCTCGTAAAAGATGAAGTCGTTTCACATTTGGGGACGATCGCTGGTTAACGAGCACTACGTTGGCGAATTCGTCTTGTAGGAAAAGGGATTCCTCGACTCGGCTCTTCTATTTTATTTTTATTTTTATTTATTTACGTACTAGCAATAATTGCAGTTATTGGTGTAAAAATCTTGCATTACTAGACATATTTTGTTGCAGTGATCTCAGTCTTTAACGACAAATTATCCAATAATAAATTAATGAGAAACTTGCGCTTACAAACTGGTTGTTGCTCACTAGTTTGTGTTTTTTTAAGACTTGTGGCTAGCGGGTTTAGTTATTGAGTTGATTCGAGTATACTACAATACTCAGAGAGTGTTGAGTTTCAAATCCAAGCACAAAGATAAATAAAGCAGTAAAGTGAAAAAATAATTTGTAGAGGTTTGGACACAAAAGTCCTACATCCTCTCTTCAAACCTTAAGTCTGGAATACCAAGCTTTAGAAGACAGAGGTTCTCACGATCTATTGCAAGCTAATGAATGTCTGTGTCCATCAGTCCACTTGCTCACTCGCCCAGGCTGTTGCTTTCTCCGCTTCATAGACTTGGAGTGTGGGCACACCACACAGCCTTCTCCTCTGGAACTTTGGAAACTTTAAGGTTCTTCCCAAAATCATCGATCACTTTGGTTAGACGCCTGTAAGAATCACAACTTGGAGAAAAACTGTGACTGCTATGTTCTTACTTAGAAAGTAAGAACACCAAAGAAATAATTTGTGCTAGAAATTAAAGCAACAAGCCTTGTGTCCAAGCCGGCATGCGGCAAGCTAAATACCTCAAACTTTAGAAACCTTGTGCTTGTAATTTTGCAGAGTTTCGTTACTTGGTTTGAAATTCGGTAACCTCTCCTCTGTGGGCACTTCGTCTATTTATAGACGAACTGTGAGAGGTTTGAGATTGTAGCCGTTTAGAGACAATCAGGATGCTGTCAAATCCAGAGCCTCTTTCTTCTGCGAAGGACAGGTTGCTTTCCAGAAAGTCTGCACTACTCCTACTTTTCTTACACAGAGTGTTGACATTGACCTAGGTGTTAGAAACGACTATTTTTGTCAGTCCGAGGAATCAAAACTAGTTGAACACAAGGATCTCTAGACTTCTAAGTGATGGGTTTTGTATACTGAAAACATTTATTATAATGAGTATACAACGGTTTATTTCTCCTATATGTCAAACAAACTTACATGTATGTAACAATGGTATCCTCTTGTCTCACCGATAGGGATGATCATACGGCG
This sequence comes from Plectranthus barbatus, assembly GCA_026898455.1. Taxonomy (NCBI): domain Eukaryota; kingdom Viridiplantae; phylum Streptophyta; class Magnoliopsida; order Lamiales; family Lamiaceae; genus Plectranthus; species Plectranthus barbatus. Next base: position 500,002 of record JAPKLW010000072.1, read on the forward strand.
TGTAGTAGATCACGGAAGACAGTATGATCACTTGACCTAGTGAGACATAAACCTGATCACAACCGAGACAGTGTATGAGGATACGTCTGTCCGGATGGCTGCGGCATTGTCGGAATAAGTAGTCTGTCTTGGTTACTTGACATGCTGGTACGCAAGGGTGGCGTATTGATGGACCGCAGTGAGATGTATTCGACTGTCTGACATCAGCGAATACAAGATCTCGTTCTTGATTGAGTCCAAACCCTAACGAAGGTTCAGGGGTTTGCACTGATAGACTGTTGCTTTGACTGGCCATGGTGGAGAGCCTGAGTAACGTGTTCGTATCTCCGTATCTTGGGTAACAACAGTTCATGTAGTACTGCCTGAGACTGGGTTTAGGTAACCATATCCGAGTAATAGGATGGGGACATTCCTTGAGGAGCTCAATGACATTCATCGTGCCAAAGTCCTGCAGGCTGATTAAGTTCAGGCACGAGTGATAAGGATTGAGTGGTACTACTCAGGAATAATAAAATATTAATTAATTGTAGATAGAGCTTTTCAGAAGCTCCGATTAATTAATGAATGTCCGGTA
>JAPKLW010000072.1:500675-539807 GCA_026898455.1 Plectranthus barbatus
ATTATTCCTGAGTAGTACCACTCAATCCTTATCACTCGTGCCTGAACTTAATCAGCCTGCAGGACTTTGGCACGATTGATAAGGATTGAGTGGTACTACTCAGGAATAATAAAATATTAATTAATTGTAGATAGAGCTTTTCAGAAGCTCCGATTAATTAATGAATGTCCGGTAACCTTAAATATGGGGATTCTCAATTAATGCAGCCTGTTCTCATAATGTGGTAATAAAGGGGTAGATCAGTATTAATTCTGTGGTGAAAAAGAATTAATATTAATTAATTAATTGTGTCCTGGGTTGTGGACATGGGAATTATTAATTTATAGGGCCACTTTATTATTTGCATTAGGTCCCAGGACTGGCCCAATTAAATATGCTGAAAAAGGCCCACTAGTCTATAAATAGACAACACTCTCTTTGAAACCCTAGCTACTTCATAACATTCAAATCAGTTTGAAACCCTAGGGAGAGAGAGAGAGAGCAGGGGCGGGGCCTGTAGAGGGGAGAAGGAAGAATTTTTCGACTCCGGTCTACATCACAGATCTGTGGAATCCTCACCAGTAGCAGATCTGAACAGCATTGAGATACAACCCTGAAGATCTGATCTGGAGAACAAGATTTTTCTTTCCCTTCTTTTCTTTGTTTTTCGATTAATCTAGAAATTAGATTTCTAATTTTTGTTTCCACAGATTTAATCGAATCACGTGGTTGAATTGAAAGTTGGATATTCAAACGCAAAAGATCGGATCAGACTCTATAGATTTATGGTAACCTTTTTATCCATGAATTAAATTCATAGGAGCATGCTAGGTTTTGTGAATATTGATTATATGCAATATCCATAAATCGATCCGGTTCACTTGGGTTTTTGTGATTCGGTTCACGATAAATCCCTACAATTGGTATCAGAGTCAGGTTTCTGATTTATGGCTCTATTGTCTACAATAAATTCATTATGCATGTATGAATTTTATTTCTGTCGTAGATGGTTTTTGTTCCTCGTGGCAACCCATTTTATTCAGCCCGCGGTGGTTTATCCGTGTAGGGTTGAATCTATTTTGTAAAATCACGAGAAAATCCGTGATTAGTTTAGATTTGATTAAAATTGTAATAGAATAGATTCTATAATTTTATTTCAAATCTGTAATTTGGACGGATCGGGATGAAGAACGAAGACAGAGGGCGGCACACGGCGGCGGGACAAGGCCGCGCGCGTGCGGCCGCAGGCGCACGGCGGGAGCAGGCCGCGGCGGCACGGGAGACGGCGCGCATTGCGGGCTGGCGCCGCAGGAGCGCGCGCGCGCACAGGCGTGCTGCGGCGCTGGGCGGCGGCTGCTGTGTTGTCGTCGTCGGCTGCTGTCCCATCGCGGTGGTTCGTGTTTTGGTGGCTGGTGCAATCCTGTGTAAACCCTAGGTTTGCATTAGGGTTAGGGCCAATCATCAGATCACAAAACCCTAAAGCCCAAAAGATATGGTTGAAGATTTGGAGGCCCTTGATGATTTTGAAAAGATTTGAATTTATCCAATTTAATTCAAATTCAAATTGTAATAGATAGGATTTTATTTTCCTGTTTTGTGGGGCCACGAGGAATTTTCGTTTGCTTTAATTGTCCTCGTATGCTATGTGATTTATTATGTGCGCAATTAGGTATGTGTAGATGATAGGAAAATCATGATTTACTGCTTTTATTATTTATAGTTTTTTCCAAGCATGCTTATGTGATTAATTTCTTGTTGGATTATATTTTGGGAATTTTTGGGCTTGTTTAAATACATGCAAAAATTTGGAAAATATAATGACAAAGAAATTATATGTGCGCATATAAGAAACCTTTTTAAAAGAAAAATACTAAGCAGATTTTTTAATTAAAATCAATAGACCTCCACAAAGCGGTCCTAGGCTGTAAGTGTATCTCTCGCTCTAGTAAACGCCTACGAGTGTAGCTTGCTAGTTCTTGGAAGTACATGGGTACGGTTGTTGGGATTTCTAGACAAACAATTTAAATCATGTGAATAGTGGGAGGGTTTTGCGTAAACGTCTACCAGTGTAGCTTGCGTAGATCTCTTTCATAAGTATTCTAGGTTTGATTTAAATTATAGATAACAAAAGCTTTAAGGGTTGTGCGGTATGGTTACGTGCCATGCTAAACTGTCTCTTTTGGCCAGAGTTAAATTTGTGGTTAATCGCTTAGAAGCATCTTAGAATATAATGCAAGAATTGCATCCCTGTTCTTGAGAGATGGCTTGGTCTGAGGTTTTCACTAATTATTAATTTCTAGTGTCGAAAGGTTCCTGGCATGGTAGTGAAATTAAAGAATTGGGGCTTAAAACCCGCAGTTCTGGTTGAGGGTGACATCGTAAACGTCTACGAGTGTAGCTTGCGGTGGGAACTCTTGGGCAATTAGTGGAAAACATGTGTATTTGATTTATGAAAAGGTTTTCAATGCATTTGTTTTCGAAGTTCTACATGTATGTTCTTATTTCAGATTTTTATTGTTTTAGATATGTCTATGTCTAATGTCATCAATATTCTCGCACAAAATTCTCTAACTGGTCCAAACTTCCTGGAATGGAAACGCAACCTTGAATACATCCTGATTATGGAAGAACACATGTTCGTTCTATAAGTACTTTGTCCTATAAGTGCCCACTACTGAATCCTCGCAAGAGGAAGTAGACTATTACAACCAGTGAGAGAGCACGTAGTTTCCATGACTCACCTCATGGATGAGCTAACTGTGCACAGTGGAGGTATCAACACTGAGACTAAGGTCGATATCATACTGAACTCTCTACCCAAATCCTTTGAGAGTTTTAGACTGATTGTTGTCATGAACAAGAGTATACTCTTAACGAGTTGCTAAATGACTTGATGGCAGCGGAATCGGTTATGAATCCTTAGAAGGTTTCCTTAGCTACTTCTGGAAATCACTCTGCTGTATTGAAAGGTATGAAGCCGAAAAGAGCGATTAAGAAGAAGGTTGGAAAGGTAACTGCGAAGGACGTGGGAACTGTTAATAAGCCTATGGCGGAAACTTCGAGGGACAAGTGTTTTCAGGTGTGGTAAGAAAGGACATTGGAGGAAAGATTGTCAGGCCCATAAGGCTAGACAGGGTATGCCATTTGCATGTATAACTGAAGCATGATTAGAGTGCGGTGTTGCTCTTCCAAGAGCTGTAAGCGCTGACTTGTTGATCATGTCGTTATACTTTGCAGGGGATCATGCTGACAAGGCTGGTGAGTGATGGCAAGAAGATACCAAGCTGGATGAAGGCAACGTTTTATAACAGAGCTTCATGGAGTTTTCTTTTCTTTATGTTTTGATGAATTAAGTACATTTAAGAGTTTTCTTTTGTGAGCCGTGGTTTTCGGCAGGACAAATTCTATCAACTTCGAATGGATGTTTGTTATTTATGATTTTTCATCATTGGGAATAACAATATGTGTCCATTATGGGGTGTTGATTTATACTCTTATGTTACTTCGATTAAATGTGTCATTGAACATTGCATGTAATTCATCCGAAATTGATAATCCTAGAAAGAGAAAACATACTTCTTCTGATGAGGACCTTACATATCTCTGGCACTTGAGACTCGGTCACATCAGCTTGAAGCGGATTCAGCGACTTGCAGATGACGGTACATTGGACTTAGTCCGGGCTGTACCTTATCAAGTCTGCGAATCCTGCATCGAGGGCAAGATGTCAACTAGGCCTTTTAAGGCTAGTCAGTCTCGAGCAGAGGAAGTGTTGGAATTGATCCATTTTGACTTATATGCATGGAGGGTACGAGTACTTCGTCAATTTCATTGACGATTACTCAAGGTACGGATATGTTTACCTGCTTCGCTACAAGTCTGGATGCTTTGAGAAATTCAAAGAGTTCAAGGCTGAGGTAGAAAAGAAGGTCGGGAAAACTATCAAGTCACTACGATTTGACCGCAATGGTGAATACCTCGGTAACGAGTTCCTGCAGTATTTTTCAGATAATGGGATTACATCCCAATGGACTGCACCAGGTATCCCCAACAAAACGGTGTAGCTGAAAGAAGAAATAGGACTCTTCTAGAGATGGTAAGATCAATGATGAGTTATGCAAACTTACCAATCTCGTTTTGGGGCTACGCATTGGAAACAACAGCTTACGTGTTAAATGTGGTGGCTTCTAAATTAGTTCCTAAGATGCCTTCTGAGCTCTTCCTTGGTTGCAAACCGAGTTTGTGCAAGTTTAGAGTATGGGGCTGTCCGGCGCACGTACTGTCGAAGGAACTTGATAAATTAGAAAGCAGGTAAAAGGTAATGCTGTTTATAGGGTATCCCAGGCAAACAAAAGGTGGTTACTTTTACTGTCCTGAGAGTCAGAGAGTCATTGTTAGCACCAATGCTAGATTCTTGGAGGACGAGTATGTGAGTAATCACAAGTCAAGGAGTGATATCGTACTTCAAGAAATTGAAAACGAGAATGCAATTCCAAGGGAAGGGGAACGTGTAGATGTGGGTGCACCTATGAGAGATTCAACACCACAGACATGTTCTTCAGTGCAAGTTGTAGAACCACAAGTTACTGCACCTACTGCTGACACGGCACCGATGCCTCGTCGTAGTGGGAGAGTTATTTTCCAGCCAGAAAGGTACATGTTTGTGGGTGAGTCTTCGGACTTGAGCCCGGAAGACGGACATGAGGACTCTGACCCACTGACTTACGAAGAGGCAGTGCAAGACAAGGATGTTGATAAATGGCGTGTCGCCATGGATTCTGAAATTGAATTCATAACTGCTATGGATGTATACCAGAAAACTGATTTGCCGGATGACTTTAGGGCCATAGGGTGCAAATGGGTATACAAGAGAAAGAAAGAGGCGGATGGAGAAATCACAGCTTTTAAAGCCAGGCTGGTGGCAAAGGGTTATAGTCAGAAAGAGGGCATTAACTATGACAAAACCTTTTCACCCGTAGCTATGCTCAAATCCATCCGGATACTCCTTGCCATAGCTGCGCATATGGACCTCGAGATTTGGCAGATGGATTTGGCAGATGGATGTCAAAACTGCTTTTCTAAACGGTTACCTTGAAGAAGGTAGGGACATCTATATGCAGCAACCTGAGGGCTATGTTTGCAAAGGCGAATAACATCTTGTCTGGAAGCTTAAGAAGTCCTTGTACGGACTTAAGCAAGCTTCGAGGTCGTGGAACTTACGTTTCAACGATGTGACTAAATCCTTTGGATTTTCACAATTGGAAAACGAAAGTTGTGTTTACCGACTTTATGTCAGTGGGAGCATGGTTTTCCTTGCACTTTACGTTGTTGACATACTCCTATTTGGAAACAACGAGGGAGTAATGTCGGAAATCAAGGGTTGGTTATTCGAACAGTTCCAAATGAAGGATTTGGGAGAAGCTGGCTACATCCTTGGGATTAAGGTCTTATGAGATCATAAGAGAAAGATGTTGAGCTTATCCCAGGCATCCTATGTGGATACTGTGATAGCCCGGTTCAGCATGCAACTCGCCAAGAAAGGCTTGCTACCTTTCAGACATGGCGTTCATCTTTCTAGTGGGCAGTGTCCTGAGACACAGCGGGAGAAAGATGAGATGAGTCTTGTACCATACGCTTCAGCGGTGGGTAGCTTCATGTATGCAATGTTGTGTACCAGGCCAGATATCTGTTATGTCGTTTGCATGGTAGCAGGATATCAGTCTAACCCTGGACAGACGCATTGGACTGCGGTAAAGCACATCCTCAAGTATTTGAAGAGAACTAGTAATTACTGCCCAGTTTATCAAAGTGAGGATTTGTGCCCTTTGGGTTATACAGACTCGGATTGCCAAGGGGACCAGGATGAGAAGAAATTGACCTCGGGATATGTGTTTACCTTGGGAGGTGGAACTGTATCTTGGAGGAGCTCAAAGCAAAAATGTATTGCTGACTCCACCATGGAGGCGGAATATATCGCCGCCTCCGAAACCTCGAAAGAGGGGGTATGGCTCTGGAACTGCCTTTTGGAGTTGGGCGTGATTCCGAGTTTGCCGAGGAGTATCATAATTTATTGTGATAACTCTGGTGCAGTGGCAAACTCAAAGGAACCGCGGTCTCACAGGGCAAGCAAACACATAGAGAGAAAGTACCATATCATATGAGAGATCATATCGAGGGGCGATGTGCTGATCAAGAAGATTGACACTAAGGACAACCTTGCTGATTCATTTACAAAGAGCTTGCCGCAGATAGTTTATGAAAGACATATTCGTGAGCTGGGTCTGAGGTGGATGCCGACCATTGACAGTGGTTAACGAGATAGCAGGCTAGATAGACGGACTGTATACTCTGTAATAGCTTAGTTATGCTTTGAGTATAAGTGGGAGATTGATGGATTTTGTATACTGAAAGCATTTATTATAATGAGTATACAACGGTTTATTTCTCCTATCTGTCAAACAAACTTACATGTATGTAACAATGGTATCCTCTTGTCTCACCGATAGGGATAATCATACGGCGTGTAGTAGATCGCGGAAGACAGTATGATCACTTGGCCTAGTGAGACATAAACCTGATCACAGCCGAGACAGCGTATGAGGATACGTTAGTCCGGATGGCTCCGGCATTGTCGGAATAAGTAGTCTGTCTTGGTTATTTGACATGCTGGTGCGCAAGGGTGGCGTATTAATGGACCGCAGTGAGATGTATTCGACTGTCTGACATCAGCGAATACAAGATCTCGTTCTTGATTGAGTCCAAACCCTAACGAAGGTTCAGGGGTTTGCACGGATTGACTGTTGCTTTGACTTGCCATGGTGGAGAGCCTGAGTAACGTGTTCGTATATCCGCATCTTGGGTAACAGCAGTTCATGTAGTACTGCCTGAGACTGGGTTTAGATAACCATATCCGAGTAATAGGATGGGGACATTCCTTGAGGAGCTCAATGACATTCATCGTGCCAAAGTCCTGCAGACTGATTAAGTTCAGGCACGAGTGATAAGGATTGAGTGGTACTACTCATGAATAATAAGATATTAATTAATTTTAGATAGAGCTTCTGAGAAGCTCCGATTAATTAATGAATGTCTGGTAACCTTAAATATGAGGATTCTCAATTAATGCAGCCCGTTCTCATAACGTGGTAATAAATGGGTAGGTCAGTATTAATTCTGTGGTGAAAAAGAATTAATATTAATTAATTAATTGTGTCCTGGGTTGTGGACATGGGAATTAATTAATTTATAGGCCCACTTTATTATTTGCCTTAGGTCCCAGGACTGGCCCAATTAAATATGCTGAAAAAAGGCCCAGTAGCCCATTAGGGATAAAACCCTAGGTCTATAAATAGATAACACTCTCTCCGAAGCCCTAGCCACTTCATAACATTCAAATCAGTTTGAAACCCTAGGGAGATAGAGAGAGCAGGGGCGGCGCCTGTAGAGGGGAGAAGGAAGAATTTTTCGACTTCGGTCTACATCACCGATCTGTTGAATCCTCACCAGTAGCAGATCTGAACAGCATTGAGATACAACCCTGAAGATTTGATCTGGAGAACAAGATTTTTCTTTCCTTTCTTTTCTTTGTTTTTCGATTAATCTAGAAATTATATTTCTAATTTCTGTTTCTACAGATTTAATCGAATCACGTGGTTGAATTGAAAGTTGGATATTCAAACGCAAAAGATCGGATCAGACTCTACGGATTTACGGTAACCTCTTTATCCACGAATTAAATTCATATGAGTATGCTAGGTTTTGTGAATTTTGATTATATGCAATATCCATAAATCGATCCGGTTCACTTGGGTTTTTGTGATTCGGTTCACAATAAATCCCTACACTAAGTAATCTCGATTCTTAAAGTCTGGCCTTGAAAAATATTCCTCTGACTTTGTTCACTTTGTCTCTAGGCGTGGGTTGGGATGTCTTGTAAAATAGTGACAACTACTGGTTTCTTTGAAAGTGGGAATCCCTAACCGGTAAATTGATTCCAGTTTCTTCTGAGTCCTTGCGCATCCCAAACTGGTGGATTATTAGTTTTCTTGATAAGCTCTATTACAACTCAATGGATATCCTAAGTAAGATATTACAAGTTTTGCACAAACTAGAGCTAATCTAGAGACACTCTAAACTAGTGGTTTCTATACAATGTTTGACACATTTGTTAGGAACTAAGTTTTAGTTCCCTCCTTAATTTGATGTTTTGATATGTCAAAACTTACTTTAGCACTAAGTTTCTAGAGTTCTATCATGTAATTCTGGTATAGGATTATTTGAGTTGTAATAGAATCTAGGTGCTGAAGACCTAGAAAAGTATATGCTCGACATTTTAAGAAGTGTTCGTGCGTGAAACTCGGTTTCAATAAGTATGGTCAAGGCCTATACTGAACTTGGGTACTCAATATAGAGTTTACCATACTGACTTATAAGAAGTCAGTACGAGGGGTGTCTATACTAACTATGGAATATCAGTATGGAAGCCTTATTTCGTAAGCACGTGGAACACAAGGGAAATCAAGCTCACTCAGACTTAAAGGCGTATGATTGCTAAGTAAAAGTCAATACGAGGATGCCTCATACTTGGATTCCTCGAACTGAAGTTGAGTCTGACAAGAGCATGTGGGAAGTACATAAAGTACAACCTTTTCAGAGCAGAGCAGACCTACCAAATAATGGGCATCAATGTCTCTAATGACTGAAATTTCGTGTCTAACGGGAAGAATTTCAAAATGTCCAAGGAATCACTTATAAATAGCCCAACAGTTCGAACGAAGAAAGTATCTGAATCCTCTGAAAAGCTAAGTCGTTACTCTGCTACTCTTTCCACTCAAGCTCTGATTATTCTGTGTTTTGAATACGAGACTTGAGTTTCCGACTCAAGTTATCACTGTCGTGCCATTTCTTCTAAGCACGAGGCTGAAGCTCTACTATTGATGAATATAATTTTCTAAGTTATATTCACAACAATCATTATCCTACTCTATGATTCTGATTATCACGGTCATCTAGCCAACAAACTGAGTTCTAGGAAGAACGTTCAAACATCCAACTATCAGGAAGAAGGCTGCAGGGTGCATCCTCACTTCGACCTGAAGACTGAGTCAACTTGCAAGGAGTTTTAAGACGAGTGACGATAGCAGACCGAAGAACGGAGTGCCAACGGGCTATCCATAGATCTTAAGGAAGCTTGTAATATGATACTTACTGGATTTCCCGATTATTGTTCGGAAGAGTGGACGTAGGATATTAAGTCTGAACCACTATAATATCCTGAACCATTTACTTGCTTTCATTTAAGATTCAGCATACTTAGTTTCATCCATACTTACTTTAAAACCTTCAATATTTTGCTAAGTATTGAAGTGTATAATTGTGAAACTTACATAAGAACTTACTGAGCTTAAAACTTACTTTCTTAAACCCAAAACTGAGTTAAGTGCATATCATACTTACTTCTGCTGTAATATACATTATTATGATTTCAGGACCAACAATATTAAAACAATTAATAAAAGGTATGAATACTTCCTAACAATTCAAGATCTCCGAAGATCAAGATCTAACAGCAATACAAATATGCAATCACCCAAGACCAAGATCGGGGAACAAATAAAAATATATTATCTATATCTATATAATATAATAAAAGAGTTCCGAATTTTTCCACCCAAAAGTATCACTCAAAAGAAAAAGACAATTATAGCCTCAAACCACAATATTAGTAATTATTAAGTTAAAGCATTGATATATCAAAGCCAAAAACTATTATATCCTTAGATAATTTTCTATTTTTCAATTTTCATGCATCACATGATCATTTGACAATAAATAGAACCATCATAATATTTTATTTATTTTATTATGAATTGTTACTTTAATATCTAATTAAACTAACCTGTTAATTGATAAGAATGTAAAACTAATTCGTGTATATTAGAATTTTAATTGGTATATCTATCATTTGTGTAAAAAAACACATCTAAATACTTCCATCCAATTAAAACAAATTTGTAATATAAAATAATTCAGATTTATTTTTTTTTAAATAATAATAATTTAATTATATTAAAAATTTTATCTTTTTTTAAAAATAGATTGGTTTTGACATAGTCAACGCATTTAGCCCGTGACCGTTTAACCCATTTTTTTGGTTAAATAGTTAGTGTCTTGTTAGTCCCCGATCAGAGTACGAATAAACATGTAGCGGAAGTTTTTACAAGCACTTGCACTCTAAAACTGGGGGTTCAGTTTCCCAGTTTAAGTATTATCAAAACTGTGTTAGCCGAGCAGTTTTAGTTAAGCAATTTTCAGATATACGCTTCAACACTTTAATGAAATGTTGAAGATTTCAAAACTCAGTTGAGAACTGTGCAAAGATAAAACTACGGAAAACTGCAAAAGAGATAAGGTATTTATAGTGGTTCGGAGCCTTACATCCTACGTCCACTCTTCGGAAATTAATCCAGTAATTCACTAAGAAGATGAAGTTTACACTCCTCACAATATATAGCCAATCACCACGAAAACCACCATTCGTAGCAAACTGGATCACTCGCCCAGGTACATGATCTTCACTCATTTTTCAGTTCCTCGAAGCCAGGTAACACCTCGAAGTCTTCTCAGAACTAGTAGTTGTCGGAAATAGATTGAGGACAAACCTCCCTTCTCCTTCTCCGATGGATGGATGGTTGAGTTCTTCCCAGAACACACAAAGGTTGGCGAAAGCCCGTAAGAACCTGTTCCTCGACTGAACTGGCTCATCGAGAAGCGGATCCCGTACCACAAGGAAGACCCGCCAAACCTGGTTGGATCTGACTACTATCCCTCCAGATGGATGCCCACCCGCTGATTGCCTCCAAAAAAAACTTTTCTGAATTTGTGTAACTTTTTTATTTTTCTTGCTTAGACGTTGTATCACCCTCCCTTTTTAATGAATGAAAATAGTTCTCCTTTTTCCTTTAATGTGGGCAAACTGTCTTATAATTAATGCAACTGACTTAACCAATAAGCCAAACAATTTTAAACGCTCAGTTTTCATCTCTTTCTCTCGATATTTCATCAAATTCTAGAAGTCCTAGTTTGATGCATACCTCTTTGAATTGAGCCTCAAGTAGCGGTTTGGTGAAAATATCCGCTAACTGGTCCTCCATTCTTATGTATTCCACCGAGATATCTTCTTTCTCAACATGATCTTGAATGAAATGATGGCGAATATTAATGTGCTTCGTCCTGGAGTGTAAAACTGGATTCTTCGAGATGCAAGCTACACTGTTGTTGTCGCAGTAAATAGGCACACATCCAGTCTCTATCCCATAATCCTTGAGTTGCTGCTTTAACCAAAGCACTTGAGCACAACAGCTGGCAGCTGCTACATATTCAGCCTCAGTGGTTGACGTGGCCACTCAATGCTGCTTCTTGCTGAACCAGCTGATCAGTTTATGACCTAGAAACTGACAAGTTCCACTTGTGCTCATTTGATCGATTCTACAGCCTCCAAAATCTGAATTCGAGAATCCATTAAGCATGATTCCATCAGTCTTGGGATACCAAATACCTAAAGACTCAGTCTTCTTAAGATATCTCACGATCCTCTTAGCTGCTTCCATGTGGGACTTCTTAGGATTCACTTGGAATCTTGCGCACACTCCCACATCATAAGAAATATTGGGCCTGTTGGCAGTTAGATAGAGCAGTAACCCAATGATCCCTCGATAAGCAGTTGGATTGATTGGTTCTCCTTCTTCATCAAGAGTGATATGAGAACTTGTGCTCATGAGAATCCTCAAGGATTTTGTCTTCTCCGGACAGAATTTGTTGATCAAATCTTGAGTATACTTCTTCTGACTTATGAAAATCCCTTCATCTGATTGATCAACTTGCAATCCAAGAAAGTATGTCATCTTTCCCATCATACTCATTTGAAATTTATTTTGCATCAGCTGGGCAAATTTCTCACATAACTTGTTGTTCTTGCTGCCGAAGATGATGTCGTCTACAAAGATTTGGACAAGCAAGATGTCCTCTCCATCTTTAATTTTGAACAAGGTTCGGTCGATTGCATCATTTTCAAATCCATTCTTGAGCAGAAACTGGGAGAGAGTTTCATACCATGCTCTAGGAGCTTGTTTCAATCCAAGAAACAGAGGATATCTCAGTCGGGGGAGAGAATGGGGAAATCCCATATGACCCAATATATCTGACAAGTCGCACTATATGTCAACCCAAGATGCATCTTCCTCTCCAGGACTTCGGAACTCCTTTGATTCATCCTATTGGTTCGGCTCATATGAAATAAGTATCTTCCAAATAAATCTAAGAATCCCAACGAATCCCCAATTCTACTTTATTCTTGGCCTATTCACAATTCCCTAATCTAATACAAAAGAGATTTCAATTATTCTGGTTAATCTAGAACGGAAAGTCCAATCCTTGAACCTCTGAAATTTTATAAAAATTTTATAAGTGGAAATTACTTTCTTATCATTCAATGAGCATCTTGTATTTCATAAAAATTGGGGGAAATATAATCCTTACGCAAGGGCCATCCTATCCACCCCCATCTATCTGAATGATGGGTCTTAACTCAAGAGGAAGAACCGGTAATAGACACAAAATCATCCATTCTGGTTCTATATTTGTTCGAAGAAAATGCTTAGCCAATTCCATGCGTCTAACCAAAAAATCCTTTCTTCTTCCAACCTTTCGATCTTCCCATTCATTCCCCGTGGACCCTTCTTCCCCCAATTCTTTCCATTCTACCAACGAATTTTCTAGAATAATGCGTAAATCTAGATTAGCTAATTGTTCTCGAATAGCATCTGCACCCGTAGAGATTTCTCGATTGCGAAATGTCTCGAAGCCCGGGGTAGTAAAAAAAAATGGGATGCTGTATTTCCAAGATTGGATTTCGGCTTTCCTTAGCTTGTAGACTTGGTTTTCTTGCTCGTAACCTGGGGGTTGTTCGACGTAGACTTCTTCCTTTAATTCTCCATTGAGAAATGCACTCTTCACATCCATTTGGAGGACTGTGAAGTTATGATAAGAAGCATACGCCAAGAATAAATGAATTGCTTCCAGTCTGGCAACTGGTGCAAACGTTTCATCGAAGTCTATCCCTTCGCATTGAGCGTATCCCTTGGCTACCAATCTTGCTTTGTTTCGAACGATGGTACCGGTCTCGTCTCTTTTGTTCTTGAAAACCCACTTGGTGTCAATTACAGATTGATGTGTTGGTCTATCCATTAGATACCACACATTGTTGCGAGTGAACTCCCCTAGTTCCTCTTGCATCACATTAATCCAATCCGTTGATTGAAGAGCTTCACCAATCTTCACAAGTTCGACTTGAAATATGAAGCATGACATCAAAGCAGTGCCTTGTCTGGTTCGAACAGGATTTCCAATATCATCTAGAACAGCTTCAATAGGATGATCTCTTAGCTAACTAGGCTTCTTCATAGTTACGGCTTCAACGGGAGCAACTAGAGTCTCAGAAACTGCTGGGGTTTCTTGGTGAGATGGTTCAAACTGGATTCTGCACAACAACTGGCTGGTCAGCTGGAGCTGCTTCCTCAGCGGCCTTAAGGTTGACTTCATTGGCTGTGGGTTGCTCTGCTTCCAAGACTATTGCATTGGCTTCAGGGGGCTTCTCTTCGCTTTGATCTTCTATGTTAATGAACTTTAAGGCCTCAGCAGTGACATTAGCATCATTGGCCCTCTCGACTGTTTGGGGATCAACCGAGGCAATTGGAGTCTCAGGAGCATCATTTATAGATCTAGTCAGAGGAACTTTTCAATTGTGATCAAGATCAGTTTTAGGTTCCTCATTGACATCCTCGATCTCATGATTTTCCAGACCCAGTTCTTGAAGTGTCCTGCACACTAGAGTAGCTTCATAAAAAATAACATAACATGTTATATCCACAAGTTGAGTTGTCTTATTGAATACCCTATATCTCTTATATGAGGGGTGTCCATAACCGAGGAACACACCTTCATCAACCTTAGGGCTGAAGGTATTCAATTTGGACTTCCCATTGTTATGGATATAACATGGAGAACCGAATGCACGAAGATGAGCTATAGAAGGCTTACGACCATTGTAGATCTCGTAGGGAGTCTTGTGCAGCCGCGTGTTGAATGCACTTTGTTTTTGCTTGTAGCAAGTTGTCATCAAGGCTTCTCCCCAAAATCTTTTTCCAAGGTCGGTCTCGGCCAGCATGGTCTTTACTGCTTCTCTGAGTGTTCTATTCCTCCTCTCAATAGGGCCATTTTGTTGAGGGGTTCTTGGAGTAGACTTCTCATGCCCGATTCCAATTTCAGCGCAAAAATCTACGAGTGGTCCATTGCAAAACTTTGTTCTATTATTGAACCTTATCCTCATAACTGTCACCACTTTGTCATTCTGAAGACGGGTAATCAGTTCTGGCAGCTGAATCTTGACTTCATCTTTGGACTTCAGCAGCACTACCCACGTGTATCTTGAGTAGTTATCAACAACTACCAATGTATACTTTCTTCCTCCAATTGTGGGTGGAGTAACTGGACCAAAAAAATCCATGTGGAGCATTTCCAAAATCCAGTCCGTGCTTGCTGTAACTTGTATGTTCTTGAACGAGGCTCTTTTCTAATTTTTGAGCTGGCAAGCCTTACAGACTCCTTCCTTTTGGAACTTCTTTTGTGGCAGTCCTTCAACTAAATTACATTTTTCCAGATGTCTGATCGAGTTGAAGTTTAGATGGTTTAATCTTTTATGCCACAACTAGTTTACTCCATCCGAGGAACTGTGCGCCATGAGGCAGGTTCCTTCTTCTCCACTGGACCAATCCACAACGTAAAGACCTCCTTTTCTGGTTTCTCTGATCTTGGTCTCGTTGGTCAGCTTGTCTATGATGTGACACTCTGATTCTTCAAAACTGACAATGTAGCCACTTTCGCTCAACTGGCTCATACTTAGAAGATTGTGCTTCAGATTGGTGACTAAGGACACATTCTGGATGATTATGCCATTGTGCTCCACGCATCCATTTCCAACTTCTCGTCCCTTTGCCTTGTTCCCAAAAGTGACAGATGGTCCTCTGCACATCACAAGGTTCTTGAGTAAATCCTTCTCTCCTGTCATATGTGTCGAGCACCCGCTATCCAAAATCCATGATCTTGCTTTCTTTTGAGAACTTTGTCCCTGCAAGACAAAAAATTTCATTTAGGTCCCCGCATCCTTTCGGGTCCTGCAAAGTCAGTTTTCTAGATCCATCCTTTTGGTATCCAGATTTGTTTCACTTTTACAGTTCGTGAAATGGAATCACTCTTTAGTGAATGATTAACATTTCTCCTAAAATATTGTATGTTGTTTGGATGCATGTTAGGAAAGGCTATGGTGTGTGAACTCTTTCTGAAACTGTTGTTCCTGAAAGAGTCTCGAGAAACAGTTCTCGGGTGTTTAGCCATCATAATCTTTTGAGAGTAAAACTGTCTCGACTCAGGCCTTGAATAGGTGTTCCTCCTATTTGGATAACTGTTATAATGAAACTGAGTTCTACTATAACATCTCGGATTAGTATCCGATTGTCGAACTGACTTCCTCCCAACATTTACGTGTTGCTCATTCGTTCTTGTTGGTAAAATTGGATTCCTTGCAGTTTGAGCATTACGATTATCCAGTTTTGAAGAAAAGTCAATTTTTCTCTCGACAGTTGGTTTATACGGTTTACGAACTGTATTGACTCCCTGTCGAGATACCAGTTTAGAATCAGTTTTTACCAGCATTTGGTTTTATCTTTTTGCTTGACTGGCTCTTTGGTTTTGACTTTTCCTTTTTCCAACACAATACATGAACTGAGTTTGACTTTGACAAAGCCTAAAAACATTTTCTCAGTTCCTAAAGCGGATGCATGTTCGCTCAAGACTTTTTTTTTCATTATGGTGCTCCATAAATCCAAGTTCAAATTTATCGGATGGTGTTTTTTGAGCATTCAAAATTTCTTTCAATTTTCTTGAGCTCCTTTTGAATGTACATCCACATTTAATTGGCTCAAGTTTCTTCAAGGTATCACATTCCACTGAAACATTTTCAAAATTTCTAAGTAGTTTGGAATGTTCTTCCTTGACTTTTTCAAATTCCTCACTGATCGACCTCATCCTTACGATTTCATCGGTCAAAACTAAAATTTCTAATTTTAGTGAGGCATTTTCATTGGCTAATGCATCTTTAATCTCATGAAATTTTTCTACCTCTTTAATGATGTTTTCGAGAGAAACATCTTCTGAATTTGAGCGACAAAATTTAGAGTTTTCTTCAATGCATGTAGACGCAAGAGATGAGGGTAGATGAGTTGTTACCATTATTTTGAGGATTGAAGCATCGTCTTCTTCATCGGTAACATCTCCATCAACTGCTGCCATAAAGGCAACGAGTGCTTCCTCATCATTCTCATCCTCAGACATTAATAGCCATCATCATGGTCTGAGATGTCTGGCACTTCTGTTCTGGACAGCATCGCTTGAGCCACAACTTTAGAAGCTCTCCTCTCAAATACCTTCTTCCGTCGATCTCTCTCCTCTTGAGAAACTAGAGGGCATTCGTACTTCAAGTGATCTGGAGAGTTGCATTCATAGCACGTGCGTAGCTCTCTCTTGGTAAACCTTTGCTCACTGGACTGAGCTTCTTTTCCTTTTTTTTGGCCTTCTCGAGGAGTACGGCCAAGTTCCTCATCTGTTCCTCAAGTTTGGCAACTGACAGGTCAATTTCCTTCTTCTGAACTCAGGTGGAGGTATCATTCGCTAGAGAGGATTGATAGGCAGTTTTCTCAAACTGAGCTGACTTCTTCTGACGTCTTTGAAAATCTCTCTTTACGAAGAATGTGGTGTCATCATTTGTTATTGAATTTGGGGTTCTCAAAGTTTCATTCTTATTCACCATCTGAATATCCCATTCATGGGCTTGAAGTTCAGCAAACAACTCTTTGGTGGACATTTTCGAGAGATCCATGGTCTTTAAACTGGTGGTTTTGATAGACCAATCTTCATTGGGCATTCTAGAAAGAATTTTGGCATTCATTTCAGCCACATTTTCTTCTCTTCCAAGACTTTTCATCTCGCTGATGATGGCGTTGAACCTTGCTTCTATTGATTTGATCGTTTCGCCAGGCAGCATCTGAAAAGATTCATATTTGTCAATGCACATTTGTTTCTTATTGCGTTTCATCGCTTCAGTTTCTTTAGTGAGCTCGTTGATCCAATCCCAAAGCTCTTTTGCACTATTATTCTCTGTGGCTTGGTCCATGAGAGATTCTGGAAGAGATTGCATGATCATCTCTTGTGCGATGAGATCAACCTGATGATGCTTCTTGTCTTCAAGTGTCCACTCCTCAGGTGGTTTATCTACCATTTGAGGGCCTTGAACATCTCCTCCGAGCTGGGTATTAACCTAATGGATATTTAGAGGTCCATTCTTCAAAACTTCATCCATCTCTGGATTCTGGCTTCTCAGCTGGATAAGGCACCTCTTCTTCCATACCGCGAACTTCTTCGGGTTGTACTTAGGAAGACATGGATAATTCATCATTGTTTGAAGATAATCTGCTCGCTAATAACACTTAACAAACAAACGAGAGTGCAAGAAAAACATGGATCCGGTCCTAAGCGACTCAAAATAGGACAGTCTGGAAAGACCGACCTGCTCTGATACCACTTGTTGGTCCCCGATCAGAGTGCGAATAAATATGCAGCGAAAGTTTTTATAAGCACTTGCACTCTAAAATTGGGGGTTCAGTTTCCCAGTTTAGGTGTGTTAGCCGAGCAGTTTTAGTTAAGCAGTTTTCAGATATACGCTTTAACACTTTAGTGAAGTGTTGAAGATTTCAAAACTCAGTTGAGAACTGTGCAAAGATAAAAGTACGGAAAACTGTAAACGAGACAGGATATTTATAGTAGTTCAAAGCCTTAAGTCCTACGTCTTCTCTTTAGAAATTAATTCGGTAATTCACTAAGAAGATGAAGTTTACACTCCTCACGATCTATAGTTAATCACCACGAAAACAACCGTTCATCAAACTGGATCACTCGCCCAGGTAGATGATCTTCACTCCTTCTTCAGTTCCTCGAAGCCAGGTAACACCTCGAAGTCTTCTCAGAACTAACAGTCGTTGGAAATGGATTGAGGACAAACCTCCCTTATCCTTCTCTGGTGGATAGATGGTTGAGTTCTTCCCAGAACACTCAAAGGTTGGCAAAAGCCCGTAAGAATCTGTTCCTCGACTGAGAATTAGACTGCTATGTCCTTACTTGGAAAGTAAGAACGCCAAGAAAATAGACTAAGTTGAATGACTTAATCCTCGTGTACTCAAGGTCACACGGTGAATCTTAGAAGATTCCATAAGCAATAATGCCTCGTGTTCAATAAATGACACATTGAGTTAATGCCTTCTCTCTAGAGAGCTTTAATGCTTTGAGATTTAAATTTGGCAGAGTAATGGCAAGGTTCGTAAGTGTTGAAGTATTTGTCCCTCTGGTCTTTCTGCTTTTTATAGTTAGATATTTGAAAATAGCCGGTAGAGATAATTCAAATGATGTCCAATCAATGGCCATCCTTCTCTGTGATCGCAGACCTGCTCCTCTGCCTTTTCTGATCACTACCATGCTTTTGCACAATCAGTTTGTCCTTTTGCGTCAGACTCAAAAAACGTTGTACTGCAGTCATAACTGAGTGTATCTTTGTTTCTTATCATTGAGTCTTCAATGCTCTTTGTGACTGTTCAGCATTTTGCTTTTCACGTATTTCTTTGATGTGAAACTGTGCTGGTCTGAAACTGTGAGCACCTCACGACAGTTTCTCTATGAAAACTGTGTCCACAGTTTTTATCACTATACGGTCCTTGACAGTTTAAAACTGTCTGCACAGTTTTCTCGCCCTCTTGCTTCTTGAACTGTCTTCACAGTTTTCTTCATATAAGACTTCTTAAACTGTCTTCACAGTTTTCTTCGCAAAGGACTTCTTGTTGGGTTTGGCAAGCCCATGTCCCACATCGGAGAAACAAGGATGAGATTCCTTGTATATAAGAGTCCACACAAACTCCATTAGTATGACCAATTTGTTGTGAATTGAAGCTATTGCAGACACAAATAACTAACAGAAAATAAAGAACATAATAGTTTATAGTGGTTCGAGCTATGCTCTACGTCCACTCTTCAAACCTCACGGTGATGACTTTATTATGGTGGAGAGAATACAAAGTATGAAAATTACAATTGTTGTGGAGCAGGGGTATTTATAGGGAGATATTCCTAAATACATGACGAATATAAAACCTAGATATGCTAAGATATATCTAAATCTAATTCTATATAAAATAGATTTATTCCTATCCAAATCTAATACTGATTAGGATAAATCTTGTTACAATGAAACAAGATATACACCATATCTTTTCCATATCTAACCAATTCGATCAGCTCCTCGAGTTATATTGAGACTACTCCAACAATTCTCCACCTTAGGCTCAATATCACCTCGGCTTGACAGCTCCTCTTCAGTTCGACTTCAAAAGTTTGATCAGTTCCAGACAGTACTCAAACTTAGTACTTAGAACTGGCTTTGTAATCATAACCGCAGGATTATCAAGAGTGTTGACCTTGTGCAGCTCGACCTCACCAGCTGCCACCACATCTCTAATAAAATGGAACTTCACATCGTTGTGCTTAATTCTCTCATGATGAACATCATTCTTCGCCAGTTGCAAAGCACCTTGATTATCACATGAGATCTTCATCTTTCTTTGATCAATCCCCAGTTCATTCATGAATCCAAGCAACCAAAGACCTTCCTTAATCGCTTCGGTCAAGGCAATGTACTCCGCCTCTGTCGAAGATAAGGTAACTACCCTCTGCAGACTTGCTCTCTAACTAATTGTTGTTCCATACGATGTGAACACAAAACCCGTCAATGACTTCCTCGTATCCACACATCCTGCATAATCCGAGTCTACAAACCCTTTGACTGGGAGCCTTGAGCTCAAACCATCATCCTCAAAGACTAGACTATTCCCAACTGTTCCTCGAACATACCTGATGACCCACTTTAGAGCTGCCAATGCTCTTTCCTAGGTTCGGCCATGAACCTACTAACCATGCTGAGAGCATAAGGAAGATCTGGTCTCATACAGAACATAGCATAAATCAACGAACCAACAATGCTCGCATAAGGAACACCTCTCATAAGCTCCAGTTCCTCCTCGTCGAGTTTCTCAGCAGCACTCAACTTGAAATGAGCTGCTAATGGATTGAGCACAGGGTTTACATCCTTCATTCCATGCTTCTCAAGAACCTTCATCAAGTATCCTTCTTGAGATAATGTGGGTCTTTTTCGAGCTCTGTCTCGAACTATTTATATACCTAGGATCCTTCGAGCACAACCGAGATCTTTCATCTTGACTCCTGACTCAGAGCTTCCTTCAGTTCGGCTATCCCTTGCTTATCTCGACTCGCTATCAGCATATCATCTACGAACAACAGTAGACAAATTCGAGACTTCATATTTTCACCTCGAAAATATACACATGGGTCGTGTTTGCATCGAACAAAGTCCTGTTGAATCATGAACTTGTGGAACCGCTTATTCCACTGCCTTGGAGACTGCTTCAATCCCTACAATGACTTCTTGAGAAGGCACACCTTCTCCCCACTTCCGGCTTCCTCAAAACCCTCGGGCTGCGTCATAAGGAATCCTTTTCTCCAACTCTCCGTACAGAAATGTGGTCTTCACATCCAGTTGCTCCAACTCCATGTCGTACTAAGCTACTAACGACAAGATTAGTCTGATCGATCTTTGTTTCACCACTGGTGCAAACAACTCGCCATAATCCACACCTTCCCGTTGCGTGAAGCCTCGAGCAACTACTCTAGCCTTGAATCTAACCCCAGAAACCTCATGTTTCTTCTTAAAGATCCACTTACAACTAAATATCAATTGCTTCTCCCCCTGGCTTATCCACCAACTCCCAGGTGTTATTCTTCTTCAAGGAGTCCATCTCCTCCTTCATGGCATCGAGTCATTTGAGCCTCTTCTTAAAACTTATGGCCTCGGCATAACTCTTTGGCTCAGTCTCATCCAGCTCTACCTCTTCCACCATAATGAAGGCATATGCTACCACATCAACATAGTCAAAACGAGTGGGAGGTCTTATATGACTTTGTTCCCTATCTCTCGTGAGATTATAATCTTGAAGCGCACCTGACCCCCGAACCTCCTTGTTCTCGCCATCCACCTGAGGTGCACTCTTCGACCCACTTGTCGGCTCCACCTCAATCTCAGCAAGTGATCTATTTTCTTCGACCTTGTCAGACTGCTCCTTTGAAGCACCACCTTGTTTCTCAAGAATACTTTCCCGTTCTTCGGCCCCTTTATCTAGATTTCCTACCAGCTCCTCCTTGAACACCACATCCCTACTAATGATGCACTTTCTTATATCCGGTTTGAGACACCATAACTTGTACCCCTTCACACCTTCGAGGTACCCAATGAATATGCATTTCAATGTCCTCCTCCCAAGCTTATTTTCTTTGATGTTCGCATTAGGTTACTAAAATCTGGAGCATGACCAGACCATATTACTTTTGGTGTCTAGAAACCTAGTGCAGTCGAGGGGTACCGGTTGATCAAATAAGCTACAGTAGTAACTACTTCTGCCCAGAACGACTTAGTAACTTTGCACTGAACAACATGCACCTCGTTCTCTCCAGCAACGTCCGATTGTACCTCTCTGCCAATCCATTCTGCTAAGGTGTTCCTGCCACTGTCTTGTGCCTTGCAATACCCTGCTTCGAACAGTACCTCTCGAACTCCTTCGAGCAATATTCAAGGCCATTGTCAGTTCTCAGTCTCTTCACCTTCCTTCCAGTCTGATTTTCGATCATAACTTTCCACTTCTTGAAGGTCTCTAAAGCATCACTCTTATTCTTCAAGATGTAGACCCACACCTTCCTTGAGTGATCATCAATGAGGCTCATGAAGTACGTTGCTTCTCCATTCGAACTGACCCTTGAAGGTCCCCATAGATCTGAGTGGATGTAGTCCAGAGTTCCTCGAGCTCTTAGTCGACCTAATCCGAACTTTACTCGGTGAGATTTCCCATAGATGCAATTCTCACAGAAATCCAGCTCTCTGATATTATCCCCGAGCAATAGATCTTGCTTCGATAACTCCTATAGCCCCCTCTCACTAACGTTACCTAGTCTCATGTGCCACAGTATTGACTTATCAACCATCACTATCAAAGCCACCCCGATCACCGAGCTCCCCATCAGAGTGTATATTCCATTCCTTCGAGCTCGTTTCATCAAGACCAGGGATCCTTTGCACACCTTCAAAGTCCCAGCTTCCACCTTGATTGTGTAACCCAGTTCGTCGAGCATCCCCAAAGAGATCAAATTTTTCTTAAGCTCCGGAACATACCTTACACCTCGAAGTACTCTTTCTGTATTATCGTGCATCATAATCCTCACTGAACCCATTCCAACCACCTTGCATGGTTTATTGTTACCCAGAAGAACACTCGAGTTCTCCTGCTCCTCGAGCACTTCGAGCTATGACTTATTGGGTGTCATGTGGAATGTACAACCTGAATCTAATATCTATTCCCTCTCCGAGCGCTTTTTCAAAATTACCAATGCCTCTCCAGAGTTATATCCATGCTCAACAACAGCTACATCCGCCTGTTGCTTCTACTCCTGCTTCGTTTGCCTCTCTGGACAATCTCTTTTGATATGTCCCTTCTTTTGGCTGAGAAAGCACTTGACCTTTGGCTGTGATCCTGACTTTGGCCTCGACCTCGACCTTGAATTTCCCCTGTTGAAATTCCTCATCTCTGGTCTTCCTCGAGCCACTCTAGCCACGAAGCCTTCTCCATGAAAGTTCTCTCGCTCCTCATTCTTCTCATTTAACTCCTTTGAACTTAGAGCAGACTGAACCTCATCCATGGTCAATGACTCTCTTCCATACATTAAGGCTTCCTTGAAATTCGAATAACTCTTTGGCAGCGCACTCAACAACATCAACGCCTGATCCTCATCACCTATCGCCACATCGATATTTGCCAGATCGAGGATTAACTTATTGAACTCGTCGAGCTGCTCGTTGATCGGTCTTCCCTCTTACATCTTAAACGAATACAATGACTATTTAAGATATAGCCGATTCGCGAGGGACTTCTTCATATATAAGGATTCTAGTTTGGTCCATACTTCCGCTGCCGTTTTCTCCTTTGACACCTTCCTCAACACCGTGTCTCCGAGACTCAAAATCAGCGTACTATTCGACTTTGCTAGTGTATCTCTCTTCTGTTGCTCCGTCATCGTGTCGGGTAACTGATCGATGCAAAATCCTGCATACAGATTATAGCACAGAGCAAATAAATTTATAATAACACAGAGGTTGTCGAACCCACAGGGATAGTGCAACGAAGGGAATCATGTACTGAATGTAGTTTTCAAAACCTTTGTTTGGGCAAATCAATTGCAGGGTTTTGGGCTTTTCAAAGCAAATAATTAAAGAGAGAAAATTCAAATATTAAAAGCACAGATTCTAGGGAAATCTACCAATTTGATCAATATGCAAGAAACAAATATTCAAACCAAGAAAAGATATTTTGGTGGAAAATCTATTAATGTGGAATTAATTCATTGGTCGGGCAATTAAATCCTAAATTACTAACTAGTGGTTATCTCCTCTCATTCTCAAACACACCAATTAATCAATTTCAATAAAGATTAGATTTTTCCTATGATAGAATTCTTCTTGGTCGGACAGAAAATCAAAAGTATTAAATCCTAACTTCCTATTACTAACCTTCACCTCTCGGTCCTTCGATTAATAACTATAACCTACCTCAATCTTCATCTCTCGATCCTTCGATGAGAATAGACTTAAAACAAAACATAGGATTTAAACCAGTTTAAAGGGCTTGAATTATTGAATCAAAACATGCATCACAGATGGAGAAACACTAGAATCTAATAAAGAATCTAGCCTAGCATATTAAAAATAAACATTGCAACAAAAATTAAAGATTGCATTAAAAACAATAAAGGTTTAACAAAAACTAAAAATGAATTCTCAAAAACTTAAAGTGAAAACAGAAAATTAAAGATAAAAATTCAACAACTGGAAAAAGAACTGAAAAAGGGCCCCTAATTCTGAGCTATTCAAGGGTTTATATAGTAGTAGGGTTGAGACCTTGGATGGTAGGAATTTCCTTCTTGAATTGATGGCTTCAAAAGGAATGATTTTCTTGGTTGAAACTTCCCTTTTGGGGTCTTCATTGCTTTCAAATTGATGTGTAACTTGAATTCCAAGCATTTCTCGCCCAAAATATGTGAAAAAATCCCAGAATTTCGCCAAAATAATTCGCCCCGGTCGAGATGACTCTTGCCACGATCGAGATGACCTTCAACTCGGTCGAAACAGAGACCAATTTCGCCACTTTCGACCCTTCTGCGCAGTCTCACGGTTTTGGCCATAACTTTCACTCCCGAACTCTGATTGACCCGATTCCAGTTGTATTAGAAAGCTAACTCAAAGATATTTCAAATTCCATGATCCATTAGCTCAGATTCCATCTGTGGAAGAATTTGTGACTGTTTCTTTGAACATATGCTGCTTTCGGTACGGGTTTCCATTGGATTTGGCCTAAAACCTGTGAAATCTTACCATGACAAGCATAACACCCTCTAATATATACTCATGCTCAATTTATCCAAGAAAACAAACTAAAATGCATAAAAGAAATAAGAAAACAATGCGATAAGTGAGTAGAAAAATGAGCTTGTCAACCCCCCCCCCCCCCCAAACTTAAACACTTGAATGTCTCACAAGATTCATCACATTCAAACTCGGAAATCCACAAGACAAAAACACTTTTGAAAGAATCAGAAAAGTTGTAAACTATGGAAGACTCACGTGGGAAGTGTTTCGCTCATTCACTCAAGTGTTTAGGATAATTATGAGATCACACACAAGTCATGCAAATCAAGTTCTACCATAGGCTTGCAAATATTCTAAATCTCCACTGCAAAAAATGTGCACACAAGTATAAGATCAGATAGGACTTTATTCAGGTTGTAATGTAGGCTTTTTAGTGAAAGGTATGGAAATATTTGGCCAAGTGACTAAAATCAATCAAGTAATCCTCAATCAATCAAACCACTATCTATTGATGTCCTCCCTTCTCCTATAATATTCAGTACAAACCAAGGCTCTTTTATTTATTTTTCTCTCCTTTTTTCTTTTTCTTTTTCACACATATCCTTTTATGCTCTAAACAATTTTGATTATATATTTGAGCTTATAAGGATTAAACACAACAACTATTTATTTTCTCTATTTTTTTTCTTTTTTCTAGAGCCCAACCTTATCTTTTGCTTTTATCCTTCTAACAATATCTTATCCTTTTCTCAAACAAATCCCAACCCACTCTCATAGACAAGAGTTGATTCCCGTATTTATTTCCAACTCATAGACAAAGAAAGAAAATATCATAGGCTCAAAAGGGCTGACTAGGGATGACTTTTAATTAGGACAGTGTATGGGAAAATAGGCTAAACAAAGATGGCCTAAAATCATTTCCTAAACCTGTGCACACTAGCAGTCTTGAAAAAGAAACAGAGCAAGTTCTAGAGAAACTCAAAAATTGCAGACACACTCACAATCAAAATTCAGGCTAAAAAACTCACACTTAGGACAGTTTTTCTTCGACAGTAAACATCAAATCATCATCTATCTATCATGCCAACGCAAGTATCAAAATAAGTAATTCTGCGGTATTCTACATTCATGGGCATACTCGACCACTATCACAATCAATGCAAACTAAAGTCAATCAATTCTCATCTTGCATTCAAGTCCTAGGGTTCAATCATGCTCAAAATCTCAAAATTCAATTTATTCAAAAATTTTCCCATGCAGAAATTTAAATAAAGCAAATAAAAGATAGAAAACAGTTTCGAAATCGTTAAATCTTCCTCCCCCCAAACTTATTCGAAAATCAGAGAGAATAAGTTTGAAAGCCATATTCAGAATTCGAAACTGTACCTCAATTGTTGGCCTCAGACACCAACTTTTTATCTTCTCCTTCAAACCTCTGACTGGTCAAAGTGCACCACGCCTCAAGCTTCTGTCTCGACCGGTATGTGAATAATCTCGGTCGGGACAGACTCCGATTTTTTTCAAAAGATAATAAAAGTGAAATAACAGAATAAAATAATGTAAAACAAAATAAAATAAAGAAAAGGAAAAACACAATGGGTTACCTCCCATTCAGTGCCTTATTTACCGTCGTGGCTCGACTCAGCTCAGCTCACCAAGGCGGTCGAGTCCAGACTCGTCGACCCCTTGAGTCAATCATGAAGACCCGACGGTTCTGAATGACGGTGGTGTACTCAGAATGAGGCAGCTTAATTGCCGATTTCACCCCCTCATTTCCTTGTTCCCACCGGATTGCTTCTTCTTCCTCCTCCGGTGTCTCATCTCCCTCTTCTTCTTCAGCAGCAGTGATCTGGTTGCACTCCCCTTTCATCTTGTTCTTATCTATGCAGAAGGTGATAGATTCTTCATTCCCTCTCAGTGTGATCTCCCCTTCTTGCAGTCGATCAAGACACCAGCTGTGTCGAGGAATTCTCTTCCTAGGATCATTGGGGTGTTGGCATCTTCCTTCATGTCATGTATGACGAAATCTGCAGGAAAAATCAAGTGACCAACTCTAATCAGAACATCCTCAACAATACCTTTGGGCTTGGACACAGATTGGTCCACCATCTGGAGTGTAATCGTGTTGGGAAATTTGGCTAAGTTTCATTTCCCCAGTAGCTACTTGTTTAGATTCTTGTTTTGGTGTTTTGGTGGATCAAATCCAAAGTCCTACCAGCGTCAGTTTGTCTCTAGAATAGCTCTAGTCTCAAATGTAAAGTCCTGTTTAGGTCTTTTGAGTTGTAAGTCGCAGCTGATCAAGACTCATGCTGACACTGTTCACCAGCATGAGATGTACTTACCACTGGCTACTGTTCACCAGTTGGGAAAGTCTCATCCGAAGGCGGCTGACAAAGTCTCATGCTGACACTGTTCACCAGCATGAGAAGAGCTAATGACTGGTTACTGTTCACCAGTTGGGAAGGATTTCACCAGCAGGCGGCTGACAAATCCTACCAGCAGAATACGTGATCTCACTGACACTGTTCACCAGCGGTGAAGCCACCAGTCATGGGGGATTCCAAGAGTTAACATCATACATATTGGTAGACTTAGATTGTGCCAGCACAAAGTCACCAGCAGAGACTGCCAGCACAAGATCACCAGAATGATCTACCAGTCGGATGTTACCAGCAGAATTCCAGATTCGATCTCCCAGAGTCTTAGAGACAAAAAGAAGATTCGTCGAGGAATTAACTGACAGAGTATGACTTTAAGGGAGGATACCTTAAAGTCTATCAGTTCAAGACACCAGTTCAGATTCCTCGTACTGACGAATAGTGCCGTTCTGACATAAAGAGATCAATGTCAGATAAAGTGGACAAAAGCATGGCGCTTTCCGGAAATTCCTACCTGCCGCCGTCAGAAGGACATGCGAGGACAGAGACCTTTTCCGGATGTGTCCAAATGGCTAGAATATTTGAATGGGATCCCTCGGCTATAAATACCTGGGATCCACCAACATTCAATACTCTTCACCTACCGAAAGTCTGAAATTTATTACGCTCAAGCAAGTAGAAGTGCAAACACTTTCGAGGCCTTTCTAAAGGCTATCCGTGTGTTGATTTATCAAACACGAGACTTCAAGCTTCCAGCTTGTAAGTTCAGATCTCTTTGGTGTTCTTTCTCCTCCGAGGAAGTTCACAGCAGCTCTTGTGCCAGCCAGCACTTGAGTTATTACGGGCTTTTGCCGTATTTGAGAAGATACGTTCTTGGGAGAACTAAACACCCAGTGAAGCTGTGGAGGTTGAAGTGACGTGCTCGCACTCCACCAGCCGATCAGAGTTGAAGAAGGACAAGGCCGGGAGCGGTTGATCTAGTGAACTGGTGGACGAGGCATTCACCAGCTAGAGATAGATCGTAGGACGCTTGTACCCGATTACTCTTAGTGAAATTTCCAGTGCTATGACTGGAGAGTGGACGTAGATCAGTTGATCGAACCACTATAAATCCTTTGTCTTTTATCAGCTTTCTGCATTTCATACTGATTTAAAACCCAGCACCCAAGTGCTGGTGTATATCTGAAAACTGATATAACTGTGCAAACAAGGCTAATATATTCAAAGTCTTGAGCTACCAGCTGACCAGCCAGTCGCCAGTCAGCTGAGTACGCAAAGTGCAAGTTGACTTACCAGCTGACAAGGTCCCAGTCAGCTGAGTAACCAGCAGAGTGCAAGAAACGATTAACCATATTTTCCACTGCCAAGTTATACCCTGATAATCCGGGACCAACAAGTGGTATCAGAGCAGTCGGTTCTTATAGACCGATTGTTTCTGAGTCGTTTAGGACCGAGATCCACGTTTCCTTGCACTCTATTTGTTTGTCTGTTTGATTAGCTCAGGTAAATCAAGATGAATAACCCGAAGCTACTCAACTACAAGACGGTGAAGCATGATACATGGCGAAAGAGGTCGCTCATTTCTCTAAAGAGCATCCATCCAGAAATGAAAGATGTGCTGGAGAATGGACCTATCGAGATCACCATGACACAACACCAGTTAGGAGATCGTCCAGCTGCTGTGATCCCAAAGCCTCAAAGCGAATGGAACGCCGAGGACAGGAAGCGGAATCAGTTGGATTCCATTGCTCACGAGTTGATCCTGGCTTCTCTTCCAGAGTCGCTGATGGAGGAAGCCCTCCAGTTTGATAATGCCAAGGGAGTATGGGATTATCTTGATAGTCTAAACCAAGAAACTGATCAAATGAAACGCAACAAATTGCAGGTTGCGGTGGACAAGTATGAATCCTTCCAGATGCTGCCTGGAGAAACCATCAAGGAGATGGAGGCGAGATTCAACGCCATTGCCAGTGAGCTAAAGTCACTGGACAGGACGTACTCAAATGAAGATCTTAATGCCAAGATCCTGTCCAAGATGCCCAAGGAGGACTGGTTCGTGAAGACGACAGCTCTCAAGGAGAAGGACTTGTCCAAGATGACTCCCAAGGAGTTATTTGCTCAGTTGCAGGCACACGAGTGGGATATCCAGATGGTGAACAAGAATGAGGCCATCAGGAACATGGGATCCCCCAGCGTTAAAGCTCAAGACGAAGCTTACTTCGTCAAGAAGGACTTCAAATGGAAGCACAAGAAGCCCCTTCATGCTGACAGACCTGCTGCCCAGCACAACCAGCAGAAAGAGATCCCAGCCACATCGGGATCTAACTCAAAGGACAGCGAGGGCTCTATCGCTGACCTTGAGCAGCAGATGAAACGACTGGCTGTCCTTCTGGAGAAAGCCAAGTCAAAGCAGGGAGTATCACTGAGCTCAACTGACGGAAAATTCGTCAAGAGAGCTCCCCGTGCTTGCTACCAGTGCCAATCCCCTGATCATTTAAAATTTGAATGTCCACAGGTGGACAAAAATGAGCGGGAAAGGCTAAAGAAGCTCTTTGAAGAGCGCGCCTCCAAGGCCGTTGCCAAGGCTATGCTGACCAGGACTGAAGTGCCTGACATACCCGACCATGATGATGGGGAGTATGAGTCAGACGAAGAGTCAGAAGAGGAAGCTCTACTGGCACTCATGGCAGCCTTCGGAGAAGAGTCAGCTGAAGGAAGTGCTGACATTGAAGAGGCACTTGCAGCTGATGATCAGGTACAATCATCAGCTTCCCCAATGCATATCATGCCTTCTATCAGTTTAGACGATTCTGAGTCGCATTGCTCCGACTCAGAAGCTGTCACTATAGACATTCTTCAAAAAGAATTTTTAAAATTTTATGAAATAAAGAATGTCTTGGCTGGCGAAAATGCTTCGCTGAAAGATAAAATTTCTATTTTGACCAAGGAGATTGAAAAATCGAGGTCAGTCAGTGAAGAGCTAGCCACTTTGAAAAAGACTCACTTTGAGTTGCTCCAAAATTTTCAAATTACAAAAACTGAGCGAGATAATTTTCACAATCTCGTTCTGGAGCAAGAAAATAGAATAAATTTTCTAAATAAAGGCTCAAAGGACTTGGAAGCAGCTCTAAGTCATTGGAGAAAGCCTTCTGATAAGTCCGGGTTGGGATTTACAAAAGATTTGAGCATAAATCAGCCCGAACAAATCAGTACTCAAAAGGGTAAGGGAAAACTGGCAAATGCATCAGCACCAGCTGGTAATGCTAGTCAGTCCCGTGTGGCTGATCAGCATAGGAACCATAAGCCCAGATACATAGGTGAGTCATCAAGACAAAATCCTCAACTGGCAAGATCCTCTGCTGACAGGACGCCAGCATACCCGAAGACGCAGACTAAGCCAAAATATTCTAAGGCTAGGAAGTCAGCGTCAGCTGCCAGTGGAATCCGACAGCCAGCACCAGCTGTCCAGAGATTCCACGCCCAACCTTACAAGTATGCCAGTTGCCAGCATGCTTACAAGGGATCCAAATCTCAGCGGAATACTGAGAGAAGGATATTTCCCGATAGGAGGAACACCTATCGGAGGCCTGAGCCCAATCAAAACCTTTTCTCAAGGGCTGGGAAGGCTAATCATCGTGGTCCACAATTCCAGAGACCACCAAGGCAACACAAGCGGTCGGAAAGTAATTTCCGACACCCTCGGAGGAAGCATACTTCCAGAGGAACTGCACACACAGTCACACCTTCCAAAAACAAATCCATGCATTACTTTAAAAGGAAGGGAAAGGCCACGAGTGATGTCAGCAAGGGTAACACCGAACTGAAGATTACTCAAGTCTGGATTCCAAAAGGAATGATCCAGAGATCTAACCCTGCAGGACCCGCTGATGATCGGGGACCTAAATAATTTCATTTTCTTGCAGGAACAGGATCATGCAACCCAGCTTCAGAGATCGAGCGAGTGGATCATAGATAGTGGTTGCTCGGCTCACATGACTGGTGAGGAGTTCCTATTTTCTGAGCTCACCAAGGTCAGAGGACCACCAGTTATTTTTGGTGATAACTCCAAGGGCAGAGTCATTAGCAAGGGCTGCATCGAGAAGGATGATGTCAGAATTGTGAATGTATCCCTTGTCACCAATCTGAAGCACAACCTCCTGAGCATCAGTCAGCTGTGCGACAATGGTTATACCATTGTGTTTGACAAATCAGGGTGCCAGATCAAGAATGAAGAGTCTGGCGAGACCAAGCTGAAAGGTGTCAGGAAAGGAGGTCTCTATGTTGTTGACTGGCAAAACGGGAAGACTGATACATGCTTTGTAGCCACCAGTTCCATGGAAACTAACTGGCTGTGGCACAAAAGGTTAAGTCATCTAAATTTCAAAACTATTAATTATCTAACCAAGCATGATCTTGTAGATGGTCTTCCCAAGGGCGGGTTCAAGAAGGAAGGAATTTGCAAAGCTTGCCAGCAAGGTAAACAAACTAGGAAGTCCTTCAAGAACCAGTCGCCAGTCTGCCCCAGTACCAGTCAGGTACTCGAGTTGTTACACATGGACCTGTTTGGACCAGTAACACCGCAAACCATTGGAGGAAGATGATTTTCGCTGGTGGTAGTCGATGACTACTCGCGCTACACCTGGGTAAAGCTTCTCAGAACCAAGGATGAGGTGAAGATCATTCTTCCAGAGTTGATCATCCAAGCTCAGAAACAGAGAGAAGCTGTGGTAAAGCGAATTCGATCAGACAATGGGACTGAATTCTGCAACAGTCTGTTGATGGATTTTTGCGCGGAGGCCGGGATCAAGCATGAGAGATCTACTCCAAGGCAACCGCAGCAAAATGGACTGGCAGAACGTAGGAACAGGACGCTGAAAGAAGCGGTCCGATCCATGCTGGCTGAGTCCGGCTTGGGACAGAGTTTCTGGGGAGAAGCGTTGGTGACTGCCTGCTACACTCAGAATAGAAGCGGGATCAACGACAGACTCCAGAAAACTCCCTACGAAGTATATTTTGGTCGTAAGCCTTCTATAGCTCATCTTCGTGCATTCGGTTCACCATGTTATATCCATAATAATGGGAAGTCGAAGTTAAATGCTTTCTCGCCTAAAGCTGATGACGGTGTGTTTGTCGGATATGGGCATCCCTCTCACAAGGGCTATAGAGTATTTAACAAGACTACCCAGCTTGTGGAAATAACATGCAATGTTGTTTTTGATGAAGCTACTTTAGTGCGCAGGACCTTACGCCAACTGGCTGAAGATGTTCCTGAGGTCGAGGATGTCCGCGACCAGTTGGGCAGGAATTCTTCCGATGCTCAACCAACTGGTTCGACTAGACCTATGACTGGATCATCTTCACAACCAGTTCCCTCAGGTGCCCATCAGCAACCTGAGAGGGTCGGTGATGCAAATGGCCTTGCTGAGACCTTACACTCAATCTCCCTGAGTGGATCTAGCAAAAATCTAGGGGGAATTCCGACTGGAATCTTTGAGCCAGAAGACAACGATGAACCAGCTGGAATGGAATTACCAGCTGATACTGACAACGTTGGTGAAGGTTCGGGAAGTCAGTCAGACGGAGTAGCTGATGAAGAAGTTCCAACTGGTGATCAACAACCAGTTGTAGTTCCAGCTCCGACTGGTGGAAATGTGGAAGCACCAGTCGCCAGGACAGATGAACCTATTTCACAGCCGGCACCAGCAGTCGCTGGTCCTCCCAAATGGCTGAGGGATCACCCATCCGATGCTATTCTCGGTGATCCGGAAGGTTCTGTCCAGACTCGACACGGCAGTGCGCTCCTAAGTTGCTTTATCTCTCAAATGGAACCTACTTCCATAGGAGTGGCGCTCGAATCTGCCGATTGGATTAATGCCATGCAAGAAGAGCTTGCTGAATTCACTCGCAATAATGTTTGGGACTTGGTAGATAGACCATCACATCAGTCAGTGATTGGCACCAAGTGGGTTTTCAAGAACAAGCGAGATGAAACTGGCACTGTAGTCAGAAACAAAGCTCGTTTAGTCGCCAAAGGTTACGGGCAGTGTGAAGGCATCGACTTTGATGAGACCTTCGCACCAGTTGCAAGAATGGAGGCGATACGGCTGTTCCTTGCGTATGCAGCGTATCACGGCTTCACGGTGTTCCAGATGGACGTGAAGAGCGCCTTCCTGAATGGCGAACTAAGAGAGGAGGTTTATGTCGAGCAACCTCCAGGCTTTGAAATTGGCACCAAGGTGTACAAGCTGAGAAAGGCCCTGTATGGATTGAAACAGGCGCCCCGGGCTTGGTACGAAACGCTGTCACAATTCCTCACCAGCAATGGATTTCGGAAAGGGAAGATTGATAGGACTCTCTTTCTTCTCAAGGATGGTGGTGACATGCTAATGGTGCAGATCTATGTAGATGACATCATATTCGGATCAAGGAATATAACTCTCTGCGAGAAGTTTTCTCAACTGATGCAGACATCATTTCAGATGAGTATGATGGGCAAATTGACATACTTCCTAGGACTCCAGGTCCAGCAGTCAGCTGATGGAATTTTTATCAGCCAGCGGAAGTATACGAAGGAGCTAATTCAGAAGTATTGCCCAGAGAAAACTAAGTCCCTCAGAATACCTATGAGCACCAGTTGTCAAATATTTCTTGATGAGCAAGGTGAATCAGTTGATCCTACCATCTACCGAGGAATCATTGGATCACTTCTCTATCTCACAGCCAGCAGACCCGACATTTCGTACTCAGTCGGAGTGTGTGCCAGATTTCAAGCCAATCCGAAAAGGTCACACATGGAAGCTGCAAAAAGGATAGTGAAATATCTGAAGGGGACTGAATCTCTTGGAATATGGTATCCCAGAAGTGATGAGCTTACACTCATTGGATATTCAGATTCAGACTTCGCTGGATGCCGTATAGATCGAAAGAGTACCAGTGGTACGTGTCAGTTTCTAGGACACAAGCTAATCAGCTGGTTTAGCAAGAAGCAGCACTCAGTTGCTACTTCTACCACTGAGGCTGAGTATGTTGCCGCTGCCAGTTGCTGTGCTCAAGTTATATGGATCAAGCAACAACTGGAGGATTATGAAGTGGACACTGGCTGTGTTCCCATCTATTGCGACAACAACAGCGCTATGTGCATCACGAAGAATCCGGTTCATCATTCCAGAACCAAGCACATAGATATTCGACATCACTTCATACGTGATCATGTCGAGAAGAAGGATGTCAGCGTGGACTACATCAGAACTGAAGATCAACTGGCTGACATCTTCACCAAACCCCTTCCAGAAGCAAGATTCAAGGAGTTGTGCATCAAACTCGGTCTTATGGAGATTGATGCGAGCCCAAATGATGAGGAAGAATGAGTCCCAGCTCTCATTCTGTTCTTGATCTTCTGGAGGACGCTGATTATGACTAAGTCCAAGCTCTTAGTTGTTTTTATTTAAGTGGTATCTCTATCTATCAAGTGGTACCTACTGGCGGAACTTATTCCCTAATTGTCCAAGGCAATGAGTCCCAGCTCTCATTTCAATTTGCCAGCATAAACCATCAGTTGAAGCGAAATTGGGTCCCAGCTCCCAATTCAAGTGATGATGAGGAGTGGATTTCTTGGAGAGAAGATTATGCGGATTAAATTGAGTCTCAGCTCTCAATTTTCTATCTTTCAAGTTGTCAGCAGACAACTGGCGAATTTCCTACGACTGATGAAATTGAGTCCCAGCTCTTAATTTACCCAAGTATTCGGTTGCCAGTCGTAAGTACCAGTTGTCAACTGGTAAGGAGGCCATGCTGACAGGGGGAAATGTTCAACTGGTATATGCTACTGATGACCAGTCAAGCCAGCTGTCACAGAAAAGGCGGGATTGTTCAAATCCGACTAGCGTGTACATCTCTCAGAATTTAATGCGGCATTTAATGCCACATTTAATGTGCACAGTGTCTGCGCAGTCCGACGTTTCGATGCCACCAATCGCTGCGTGCCACGTCAGCTCCACGGCGTAGCCCACGTCAGCACGACCGCGCACGTCGCACAGGGAACAGGGCCTGCTGATGACCGTCGATCCTCGCTTGCTGAGCGTTGATTCTGGACGTCTGATCCTGCATGGTCCTTCGTATAAATACCCGATCCCTTCCTTCGGGTTAACCTTTATGTTTCCCTACTTTCAGAACCCTATCTTTCAAAATTCTCTAATCTTCCTTTGAGATTTTCTGAAACTTGAATATTTCTGAAGTCATGGCATCATCTTCTCGACCTTCAGCTGATAACCCTCCATCTACATCATCCTCGTCTGGTTCACCAGACTTACCAGTTGCTGAAGCCCATATGCCAACGTATACTGGCATAGTAAAGATCGAGGATATCGATTACTCATATCCATTCGCCCGACTGGTCCAGTTGAACAAGCCGGCGACCAGGCGACAGCTCTCTAACGCTCAGATACGGACTGCTCAGGTCCAGAAAGAGAAAATTTTGAATGCGAAGTTGGCCCTGAAAAATTTCGGGGAGGAGCTGATGGAGATGGTCGACCGAGAACAGCTCCGACAGTACCTCACGGCGACCCCCAGCACTTTCCATCCACACATGGTAGCCGAGTTCTACGCTCGGGCCGTGATTGCTGACGACAGGAAGTCGTTCACTACTTCGGTGTTCGGCCACCTGATCACCGTCACCGCCGAATACCTCGCCAATCTCTTCGGGCTGAGGAATGAAGGAGAGGATGTGGCCACGTATCATCAGGATGATACGGTGGAATTCAGGAGGCGGTGGGCGCAATGGAAGAAGCCAGAGGTCACCGTCTTCCGGACTGGCATGAAGAAGTCCGAGATGGAGGAGTACTGGCAGATGGTGTGCGACATTGTAGTTCGCATGCTACAATGTGAAGTCGGCTCGCACGCCGAGTTGAGCCTGCGGAAGTTCTCCGTGATGTGTGCCCTGGTGGATGGAGTTCAGGGCAATTGGGCCGAATTTTTCTTTGGCCGGTTGCTGGAGAATGTGGCGTGGAACTCCATCGTGCCAACTGAAGGGAGGTTTGCCCACGCCGTATCCTTCGGGCTGAGGATCAGCCACATATTGGAGATGGAACTGGGTGATGGCGTGGATCAGGGGGAACAGCTGGTTGGTTCCGACTTCATACCAGCCACGAAGGTGAAGCTGCCCCGCCCAGATTACAAGAAGCCACGAAGGCTAAAAGGGAAGTCAGCAGTGGACCCTGCTGAGGTCGTTTCTGAGGAGGACTCAGAAGACCTGGGAGAGCAAGTGCCAGCTGTGGCTCTCCCACTGACTGAGGAGGCAAGGGCTCAGTTGAAGAGGAAGCAGGAGACGGAGTCTCTCTTTGAAACCATGGAAGAGGCGGTGGCTGAGGCGACGGGTATTCACCCAAGGGACGTACATCTGGTACCAGTCACCAAGAAGCCTACCCACAAGAAGCCTAAGACTCACCAGCACCAGCAGCCTCCGTCAGCTGTTGCGTATGATCCTGAGTCTGGGAAGATCTCCATCCCAGTCAAGAAGTCCGTTCTGGGACTGACTGAGGAAGAGACGCTGGAGAGGATGACTCGCAAGAGGAAGCGAATCCAGACCAGAGCTCAGAAGCTGGTGGAGCAGGCGAAGAAGGAGCAACAAGCTTCTGTTGTCAGGA
Organism: Plectranthus barbatus; assembly: GCA_026898455.1. Taxonomy (NCBI): domain Eukaryota; kingdom Viridiplantae; phylum Streptophyta; class Magnoliopsida; order Lamiales; family Lamiaceae; genus Plectranthus; species Plectranthus barbatus. The sequence goes on from JAPKLW010000072.1 coordinate 537,371, forward strand.
AGAAGCAGGCCCAGGCAAGGCTGAAGGCCTTGGCCGACCAGCGTAAACGAGAGGCTGAGCTGGCAGCCCGCGATAAAGCCTATGCAAAGGTGCAGGCTGAGCATGAGGCCAGACGTCAGGCGGAACTGGCGGAGCAGGTGCGCCAGGTGGCCAAAGGCAAGTGGGAAGTTGGCCCAACCACAAGTGCAAGGCCACCAGCACCAGCAGCAGGCGAGATCTTATCTGAAGAAACCTTTGAACGCCTGCTGGTGATGGGTGCTGACGAAGACATTATGTCTATCGTAGACCAGTACCAGGAGGAAGAGGAAGCTACTGATGTCCCTCCACCAGTGCAAGGGGGTGGTGGAGGTGACGACGTCCCACTGGCTGCGCAAGGGGAAGCCAGTGGAGGAGCTGAAGAAGACCCACTGGCCGCGCAAGGGGGTGCCAGTGGAGGAGAAGAAGAGCAGGCGACCACCCCGGTACAACTGGCGAGCTTCTCGGATGTCAGTTCTGAATCCGAGGATGCAGAGGAACCAAGGGCTGAAGAGCCAGAGCAGGAGCCAGCGCAGGAGCCAGCTGAGGAGGTGGTATCTTACTCCATGGTGCAGAGGATGGAGCCAAGGGATCTGTTCCCCGACATTGATGATAAGGCTTGTCGTCCTGCCAGTCGCCCCCGATCCACAGATGCCTCGACATCAACTTCCGGGCGACCAGCAGCATCCTCTACACCACCAGCTAGGAGTGCACGAACTGAAAGGCGCCCTTATATGCTCTGCATACAAGAGCATCAACTGGTTGATGAGGATGCCTTCCAGGCTCAAGTGACAGGGGTGCACCAGTGGGAGCAGCGCGGGGAGATGGCCTTTTATAAATCAAGAGTGCCAGAGCCATCTGCATTCAACATAATCCCCTTCAGCGGACTCCCCCACCAGTCGGTATATGCCTCCAGAATCTCTGACTGGTGCCTGCCCCTGCAGCCAGTGGAATACTACAATTCCACCCTCTACGAGTATGCAGAGAACATCACGGCGGAAGTGGAAAATGCCGTCAATGACGAGATGATAGCCAGCTACCGAAGGCTCTGGAGGGTGGATCCGGACCTATGTCTGGAACTCCGAAGGTGGAGAATCTTTGACAGATGCCAGCGCCTGCTGACGGTGGAGAAGCGGGCGGTTCTTTATGCCAGGCTGGGTCTTGGCTACTGGAGAGCGGAGGAGGAGTGGGCTAATGCTTTCATGGGCACTGATCCTGATTGCCCCCAGCAGCTGTCTACAAGGAGGATCCAGCGCCGCTTGCTGCAAATCGCTGAGTATAGGCAGCTGACTGGAAGCTCCGGCCTCCCGCCACTGAAAAAGGTCAAGTTACCTTTCCTCCAGTTCCGAGTCACCAGTCGGGGGTACCAGCTGACATACGCGCTCCGACGCCTCAGAGTGCTGGTTACCCTCCCGAGGATCCCTCCCTACCATGCTATCCTGTTCGACATGGCTGCCTGCGCTTTGCTGGTAGACCACTTAGTGGAGGAGGATCCTTCTCGTGGTTCGTGGCTGACCCTTGCCGTCCCTCCTGTTCCTATTGTCTCGGGCGATCTTGTCCCTGATTCTATGGACTGGCAAGTGGTGGATTTCACAGCCCCACCCGTTTCTGAAGTCCAGCCAGCTCCAGCAGCAGTGCCAGTGGTGGAATCAGCTGAGGAGCCAGCAGCTGATGTACAAGTAGAGGAGTCAGCAGCAGCTGAGGTACCAGCAGATGAACCAGCAGCAGCTGCAGTGCCAGCGGAGGAGCCAGCCCCGATGGAGATATCAGCTGCATCTGAACCAGCAGCGGCTCCTTCCGCAACTGATGTACCCTCCTCCTCCATTGAAGTCTCCGCAATGCCTATCTCCGAGATCCATCCCCCTGCGCAGCTTCTTGCAATCATTGATGCCAGGATGGACCAGGGCTTTGCCAGCTTCCGAACTGAAATTGCTCAACAGATGGATTCTGTCACCGCTGGAGTGTCCTCCTTTTTGGCGCGGATCCAAGAGGGGGAAAGTGCGCGAGCACGTGCTGAGGCTGAGAGAGCCCGTCTTGCTGAAGAGGAGAGGAGGATTGCTGCTGAGGAGAGGGAGAAGAGCATACAAGATATGGCAGCGCTCACTGAGATCCTGAGGTCGCTCACCAGCAAAACTCAATCACCAGGATCATCTTCTCAGCCATAGTCTAGCTTCTTCATTTTGTTGTAAGTATTTGTATCTCTAGACTAGTCAGTTTTCTATCCTGTACTTGTAACTGCAACATATTAAATGGATTGATTACTGGCAAGTTGATGACAATTCCTCATTGTCCAACAAATTGTCTAAGTACTTACTTACCAGCTGAACTTACACTTCCAGTGTAATCAGCACCAGCACTCGTATCACACACTTTAAATCTTTTTGCTCTGATCTCAATTCTCATATTTTAAACGAGCAATATC
>JAPKLW010000072.1:550190-588860 GCA_026898455.1 Plectranthus barbatus
TCATTTGTTAAGTTTCTATTTTTTCATACAATTAACCCATGTTCAAATTTATTGGCAAACATACTATAGTTTTAGTTTTATTTTTTTATTTATCAAAAATAAACTAATAAGTATTAACATTAAATAATATTATTTTATATAATTTCCTTAAGATAAATTAAGCATGAACTTTATAATAATAATTTTACACATCTCTTTCAATTTTACATTTGAATTTTAAGGTTATAATTTTAATACATTTGACCCATGTGTTTCTTTTGATTTACATTAAATTATAAATATAAGATTTTTAGAATAAAATTATATTATTATAAGTAGTAACAAATAATATAAAATAATTAATTTGTATTTAGGCCCTAGTTTTCTACAAATTATAGTAGATTGTTGAAAGTTGAAACATATTTCTTTTCAAACCATCAAACCGGCCGGACCAAACTGTTTTTATATGGTTTGGCCGGTTTGGTTTCAAAATATTATTTGGCCGGTTTGGTTTGAAAATTTTTCAAACCGTACCTATCTGTTTGGCCGAAATTTTCCTTCCAAATCGGCGGACCGCAAACACCCCTAGGTGAGATGAACCTTAGTACTTAATTTCAATAAGTTAAATACATTATTTCATTTAAAAAATTACATTGTTTGCAACAAAGAAATACATCATTTACAATAAATTAAATACATCATTATATTTTTTTTGTGTAAAAAATTACATTATTTGTAATAAAAAATGCATCATTTGCAATAAAAAAATACATCATTTTAATAAATTAAATGCATCCTTAAATTCGTCTCACAATAAAAATGATGAGACCGTCTCATATGAGAATTTGCCATTAAAAAATTATTTTGGCTCTTATTTATTTTCTAGTGTGCTCAAATTATATTTTTCTTCATCTTCATTCTCTTTTTCTTCTTTATAATTGTTAGATAAGGAGGGCTAACTCATAAAAAAATTGGATCACTACATTATATAAAAAAAAATGGTTTAGGGGGGCTCCCACCCATGATCTCAAGTCCATGCTCGGCTCGGAAGGTGGTGAAACACCTTATTTGTAGCGCCCTGATTTTCCCTTCTGAAATGCTTGGGAACGCTACAGTGGCATTGATCAATTTAACAAGAAAACTTCAACTAGTTGTAAAAATTAAACAAAATGAACGGAAACAGTTGCAACCCAACTCATTCATACAATAGTAATAATACAACAGAAAGAAACAATTTCTAAGAAGTTATTACATAATTAGTGTAAATTCTCAAATTTAACAAGAGGGAAAGAAATTATAATTTTCAGAGGTTCATTGCAGTGGAAAGTTACATAGAGGAGATATCCATATGAAGATGCATATCTCAGGATCTTGCTCTTATTTGTACCAGATAACCACCGCTTCAGCGCCTTCACACCTCCTCTTCCTCGCTCTGGCCTTTTTAACCTACACATTTTAGAAATAATGCGAGGGGCTGAGTACTAATGTACCCTGTGGAAACATGCCCGAAAACGTACATTTATAAGTATGAAAGTTATGCCACATACACCGGTAATTCACGGGTTTTGTTGAAAATATCGTGATTACCTAAAACATTTATATTTTCCCTGCAGGCAAATTTTATAGTATGAAATCATATCTGTTTTACCGTTTTGTAACTGGAAGTTTGCCTACTTCCGAGTTACGATGAACAACTGGGAATGGTGTAATCCACTCTCACTGTCATCAATTAGTGCACTGATCTCAGGGCGTACCCGTGAGACCCGATCAATTTTAAAGGTACCCCGTACCTCTCCTTATCACACCGTGAGGTGTCAGCACTCTAGCTGAGGGACCTGAGAATTACGGAGCTAGTGGCTCGACGTTCATAGAATAGCAATCCTCTTCAATATTAATAAGGTTTAGCGCGAGCCTTGGTGCCCGATTCATACCTCATTAATTATCTCTCCGGGAGTTTAATCAACCAGAGGTACAGATATGACATCACAAAAATATTTAGCATAGACAATCAGTTTAAAATAAAAATATTTTTTTTACACATTTTAGAAAAATGAGCTTACAGCTCAAAAGAGAATTTTTTTTAATTTTTACCGAAATAGTCCCCACCTTTCAAAGAGCGTACGAATTTGAGATGAATTTATAGAGTTGATGAGCTTCGGTGGTTCCTTGTGTTTCCTTCAAACATCAATACGGCATAAAAAGCGTTAGAATTTCTATTCTAACTATTAAATAATTAGTATCTAGTTGACGTGTTAGGACTCCAGGTTTTTGGCTCTACTGACTGGACTGGACTGACAACCCGACAATTCGGACATGCTTTCCTCGTATATCAATGCATGCATGAAATTCAGCAACAATAATCTCAGTTACAGTTATCAAGTTGCATGATTAAACATGTTATATTTAAATATGCAAATAACCGTACATTATTCAACATAATCAAAATCCGACGTTGGAAATTAATTCTTTTTGCATAATCACGTACATGAAACATAATAATAGACATACATGAGTTCATGCATCGAAAATGAATCAAATCAGATCAAAAACGAGTGAAATACGCAATTTTGGGTGAGAATGACGTCTTCATCGATCGACGGCCACGGCGTCGATCGACATCGGCTCTGTCGATCGACAGCCACGTTGTCGATCGACGCGAGTGCACATCAGCAAAAACATGCTGCCGGAGTTCGCGCGCCATGCGCGAGCTTTTCCGGCGAACCTTCACCTCCGACTTCCCCCGACTCCTATCCTACCCGAATGTATGTCATCCCATGATCATGAAATGCACCACAACTCGCCGTAAAACAAAATATCAGCTGAGAAAAAGGAGAGACGAAGCACACCTCGCTAATTCTTTCACGACGGCAGCTCCGGTGGCTGGGTGGGCCGGGAATTGGTATCAATAAGTTCCTAAATTCACGAGGAACACGAATATGTAAACAAATCTAAGTTTCTTCGTCAATTTAACGAGTTGTGAATATCTATGCGGAAACTCTGACTTACCGCTGCAACAACTTCGGACGCCGATTACTCCCTCGTTTTACGACGAAACTTTGTGCTCTCAATTTCTGTATAATCTCTGAAGTACAGGCTATATGAGGGTGGTGGTGTCACGACGAAATATTCGTCGGAGAGTGGTCAAAAAATTCAGAGAAGTGAGCTGCAGTAGATAGATTTTTGGGCAGAGTTTATAAAGGCTGAAGCTTGACTTGCTTGGTCTTAGTCGCTGCTAGCACAAGCATGGAGATTTATGTCATTCTAGGGGATATCTTTAGGTAAGATATAGGTGATATCTCCTGAATTAAGAGCCCATGCATTTTGAATATTTCATACGTCTTATTTCCTCTTCAAGTTGCATAATTTAGGTGATAAGCTAGAGTAGCATGTAGCTGAAAATTTTATGCAAGATCTTGCCATATCTTTCATGTATTTTCCTTCAATATTCCATATGCCTTTAAATATCCCAACTCGTAAACTTTAAATTTGTGAATAAAATGAATTTATTGCTAAATTTTAAGCTTGAGTTATTACATTCACCCCACCTTGTAAAAATTTCGTCCCGAAATTTGCTAAGGTTCCTCAAATAATTCAGGATATTTTTCTTTCATCTTATCTTCCAGTTCCCACGTTGCTTCTTCCTGTCCGTGGTGATTCCACAGGACCTTCACTAGAAAAATAGACTTGGTCCTAAGCTCTTGGAGCTTTTTGTCCAGTATTGCTATAGGTTTATCTTCATAACATAAGTCTGGGTTTAGTATAACTTCTTCCTGTCGTATCACGTAACTTGGATCGTATACATACTTCCTCAATTGTGATACGTGAAAAACATTGTGTACGTTTCCCAAATTTGGTGGTAAAGCCAATTTGTATGCAATTTGGCCTATTCTCTCCAGAATCTCATAGGGACCTATGAATTGAGGTCTTAGTTTTCCTTTTACACCGAACCTAATAATGCCTTACGACGGTGATACTTTTAAGAACACTTTGTCTCCAACCTCGAACTGCAGTTCAGTCCTTCGGGTATCTGCGTATGACTTTTGTCTACTCTGAGCTTCCTTAATTCTTTCTCTTATCTGGCAAACAATTTTAATCATTTCTACGATAGCATCTGGTCCAAGTACCTTCCGTTCTCCTACTTTATCCCAGTAGAGTGGAGATCGACACTTTCTCCCGTGTAAAGCTTCATACGGAGCCATGCCGATGGTCACCTAATAACTATTATTATAAGCGAACTCAAACAGCGGTAAAATCGGCTCCCAACTTCCTCCTTGGTCCAAAACAATTGTCCTCATCATGTCTTCGAGGGTTTGAATAGTCCTCTCTGATTGACCATCAGTCTGCGGGTGAAAAGCCGTACTGAAATTTAGACGGGTTCCCAATTCCTTTTGCAGACTAGCCAAGAATTTGGACGTAAACCTCGCATCCCGATCAAAGGTAATAGTTACTTGTACTCCATGTAACCTAATTATCTCCCTGACATATTGTTGTGTTAGTTTGTCCGATCCATGTGTTATTCGGATTGGTAAGAAATGAGCACTCTTCGTTAGACGATCCACGATCACCCAAATAGCATCATTACTTTTCTGGGATCGCGGTAAGCCTGTGACAAAGTCCATGGCTATATGCTCCCATTTCCATTCCGGAACATCTAACGGCTTCAATTTCCCGTATGGCTGTTGATGTAATGCTTTTACTTGTTGACATGCCAGACATTTCTCAACATACATGGCCACATCGTTCTTCATGTCGTCCCACCAAAAGGTTCTTTTCAGATCCTAGTACATTTTAGTGCTACCCGGGTGGGTTGTATACGGCGTGTCATGAGCTTCGCTCATAATTTCATTCCTGAGCTCTGTACTGTTTGGCACAAGAATCATAGTCCTGTGCATTAATGCATTATCAGGTGCTTCACTGTAATCCTTGGCTTTTTCCATCCCAATTTTCTGACGAAGTCTTTCAAAATCGTCATCCTTTCGTTGTGCCTCGATAATCCTTCTCCTCAAATCTGGCACAACACTTAAAGCTGCAATTTCACACCTTTCTCTCATCGAAGGTGAGACAATTTCTAGGTGTAGTCTTTCAAAGTCCTTGATCAACTGTTCCTCCTTCGTGATTAAAGATTCCAATTGTGCTGCACCTTTCCGGCTTAAGGCGTCAGCCACTGAGTTTGCCTTGTCGGGGGTGATAATTGATTGTTAGATTGTAGTCACTGACTAGTTCCAACCATCATCTCTGTCTCATATTCAGGTTCTTCTGCTCGAAAAAATATTTCAAGCTTTTGTGATCTGTGAATATGGCACATTTTACTCCATATAGATGGTGTCTCCAGATCTTGAGAGCGTGAACCACTGCTGCTAACTCCAGATCGTGCGTTGGGTAGTTCACCTCATGTGGCCGAAGTTGTCTTGATGCATAGGCTATCACTTTGCCATCTTGCATCAATACGCAGCCAAGTCCATTCTTAGAGGCATCTATGTATACTTCATAATTCTTTTCTGCATCTGGAACTGCCAAAACTGGTGCTGTCGTCAGACAATCTTTTAGCTTTTGGAAGCTCTCCTCACATTCTTTTGTCCATCGAACTTAATTCCTTTCTGTAGCAGTCGTGTCATCGATTTCGCTATTTTTGAGAAACCTTCTATGAATCTTCGATAATAACCTGCTAATCCGAGAAAACTTCGGATTTTATTCGGTGTAATGGGTGACTTCCACTCTATCACCGTCTGTATCTTAGCAGGGTCCACCTTGATTCCTTCAGCTGACACAATGTGACCAAGGAAAGTCACTTCTTTAAGGCAGAATTCACATTTGCTGAATTTGGTGTATAACTTTTCATTCCTGAGTGTTTGCAGAACGGTTCTCAAGTGTTGTTCGTGTTCTCCCTCGTCCTTGGAGTAAACAAGGATATCGTCGATGAATACTAAGACAAAATTGTCTAGATAAGGGTGAAACACCCTATTCATCAAATCCATGAACACAGCTAGGGCATTTGTGAGTCCAAATGGCATTACCACGAACTCATAGTGACCGTACCTTGTTCTGAAAGCTGTCTTTGGTATATCTCCCTTCCGAATCTTCAGTTGGTGATATCCTGATCGAAGATCTATTTTCGAGAATACACTGGCTCCTTTCAATTGATCGAACAAATCATCAATCCTGGGTAGGGGATATATGTTCTTCAGAGTCAGCTTATTTAATTCCTTGTAGTCGATGCACATCCTCATCGATCCATCCTTCTTCTTCACGAACAAGACTGGGGCTCCCCAAGGTGATACACTTGGCCTTATGAATCCCAAGTCTAGTAGTTCTTGTAGTTGTACCTTCAGCTCTTGCAGTTCCTTTGGTGCCATTCGATAGGGTGCCTTGGAAATTGGTGTTGCTCCTGGTTCTAGGTCGATCACGAATTCCACTTGCCTATCTGGTGGCAAGCCTGGCAATTCTTCTGGAAAGACGTCTTAAAATTCTCTAACCACTGGTACTTCATTAACTGAAAATTCTGGTTTTTCTTCCTTTTCTAAGTAAACCAGAAATGTCTGATTTTCAGGTCTTCGTATCAGTTTTATGGCTTGGTACTGATATTACATATACTCTTTGGTTCCTCTTGAATCCATACAGACAGGTTTCTTCTCCAGTCGGTTGGGAAAGAACAACCTTTCGTTCTCTACCCAAAATCGTAGATTTGTGTTCTGACAACCAATCCATTCCGACTATCATGTCCACATCGTGTAGATCTAGGACGTTTAGTTCGGCTATAATTATTTTATAATTACTTATTTGGATTTCCAAATCGCGACAAACTAGGGTAGTGGTAGTCATATCTCTTGAAGGCATAGCTACCCTTAAATCTTGTCTAGCCTTTTCTACTTTAAGTTGTAATGCATCAATGCAAGTTGATGATATGAAAGAATGGGATGCTCCCGTATTGAATAACACTATGACAGGTACGTTATTGATAATGCCCATACCTGCCAAGTTTCCTTCATCTCTATTACCATCAATTGCATAGGCCCTGACTCCACGGGGTGGTGGTTCGTTTGCTTGTTGTTCCTCATTGTTTTGACGAGGCGGTGATTGCCTTTCCTTCCTGTTCTTTCTCCTGTTCCTCCTTGTTCCTCCTTGCGGTTGACGAGCTCCCTGAATTGCCAGAAGTTGCAGGTTGGCAGGCCTCCAGGCATTCTGTCTATTCCCCGCTCTAGATTGGGTTGTAGGACATTGTCTAGCAAAATGTCCTGCGACTCCGCAGTTAAAACATTGGTTGCCTATTGTCAGGCACCTCCCATAGTGTCTTTTCCCACATCTATTACACAGCGGGGTCACCGTACCTCTCTGATCATTCCTCAGAGCAGCTGGTGCATCAAACCGACGATAGGTTAGATCATTATTGTGGCGTGGCTAGAAATGATTGTCTCTTTGGTCCTGTCTCTTTTGGTTTCCGGACCCTTGGTTGTTGGATCGCTGTGGTTCCTCTCATTTCCTTTTCTGGCCAGTTGGCATCAAGCTCAGCTCCTGCATGACCCACTGTGGCAACTTCTTTTTCGTTCCCGGTGAAGGGATTCGTGAACTGAATCACGAAGTTCGTTTGCCCGGATCGTTAATTGGAATATCAAAAATAAATTGCTATGCCTATGATTATTCCTAGCATGCTCCTATTGATTATGCATAAAGAAACTTTATGTGGAATACCTGGATTGCGAAACCCTGAAGAACGAGTGCGCGGAGATTCCTCTTGATCCTTTTCCCACGCACAAAGATTAATTGTCTAACAGATAAAGGAATTAAATCTAATGAAAATATAATAATATTTTCGAAACAGAAGAGGGAGAGAAGAAAAAAGATCCTCCTGATCTGATCTTCTGATCTCTGGTGAAGATTCCCTTTAGATTTCTTGCCCGGTTAAGAAGCAGAATTTCCTCCTCGTTTCTCAGATCTAGTCGAACACCACAGCTCCCAAATTCTGGTTTGTTGTGTGCAACTTATGATCTTGTGGTGTGTTGAGATCTGAGGAACTGAGGCCTATTTATAGGAGAATACTGGACTTCTATTGGGTTTGAGTTTCATGGGCCAAACCAGGGACCAGAATGCAAATAGCAAATAAGGCCTATCAATTAATTAATTTCCATATTCAATCCAGAATATAATTAATTAATTAATAATGATTCGTTCCACCAGAGAATCAATAATGTCCTACCTATTTTCTACCACGTTTTGAGGTACGGGTTGCATGGGCTCGGTTTATCCCCACATTTAAGGTTACAGACATTCATTAATTAATTTAAGCTCTGACAAGCCATTTAATTAATTAACATCTTATATTCCTGAGTCAATCCACTCAAACCTTTTCACTTATGCTTGAACTTAATCAGCCTGCAGGACTTTAGCATAACGAACCTTTTGAGCTGCTCAGGGAATGTCACCATCCTATACTGGATGTGGTTACCTAGTTCCAGTACCAGACAGTCATACACAAACTGCTATTACCCAAGAAACAGATATACAAGCTCAACCAGAGCCTTTCACTGCAACTCAAAGTAATACACAATTTGCATATACTTCTGTACCTTCATATAGGCTTAGGATCTCATCAAGCCATAGAGATCTAGATTCTTTTAATGTCAGATAAAAGAATCGATCTCGACTTAGGTCCTTATCAATGTGTGCCCCACACCAGCATACCAAGCCATCCAAGATAAGATGCTTATTACAACGTATGCTACAGCCTACACCGACAGTTTATCCTGGAACTGTCTCAGCTGTGATAACTATTTATATCTCGCTAGGTCAAACGATCCATACGATCTTCCGTGATCTACTACACACCGTATGATCTTCCTATTGACGAGATAAGAGGATAATTGTGTTTGCGACACATGTTTGTTAATTCAGACAGGAGATGAACATACAACATTTATGATTCTTAGTATATTGACCAATCGACCTTGTACATAATATACCAATCATAATGCTTTCAGTATATAAATCCATCAATCTCCCACTTATACTCAAAGCATTATACAGGTGCTTTCCAGAGTAGAATGCGTCTAAACTAATCCAGCTATTACATCAATCATTCTACGTGGGTGGCTTTTCCCTCAGCCCAAGGTTACGTACATGCATCTCGTAGACCTTCTGAGGCAGAGCTTTTGTGAATAGACCGCTAGATTATCTTTTGTGTCAATCTTCTCTACTAGCACATCACCCCTTGCTACAATTTCTCGTATAATATGGTACTTCCTTTCAATGTGTTTTGTTGCTCTATGAGTTCGTGGTTCCTTTGAATTAGCCACAGCTCCCGAATTATCACAATATACCGTGATGGTCTTAGGCAGCTTAGGAATCACGTCCAACTCCAGAAGGAAGTTTCGAAACCATACTGCTTCTTTCGAAGCTTCAGAAGCTGCCACATATTTTGCTTCCATTGTGGAGCCAACAATGCACTTCTGTTTTGCACTCCTCCATGATATGGCCCCACCTCCCAATGTAAACACATAGCCAGAGGTGGACTTCTTTTCGTCTCGGTCTGCTTGGAAATCCGAATCAGTATAACCCACAGGGCACAACTCCTCACACTGATAGACGAGATAATAGTCTCTAGTCCATTTCAAGTATTTGAGTATGTGTTTTACCGTGGTCCAATGCGTCTGTCCAGGGTTAGACTGGTATCTTGCTACCATGCCTACAACAAAGCAGATATCTGGCCTCGTACATAGCATTGCATACATGAAACTCCCCACGGCCGATGCATACGGCACGTTTGTCATCTCATCTTTCTTCTTTTGTATCACCGGACACTAATCATTAGAAAGATGTATGCCATGTCTGAAGGGTAACAGACCTTTCTTGGCAGTTTGCATGCTGAAACGGGCAATCACAGTATCCACATATGATCCTTGAGACAAGGTCAGCATCCTCTTATTGCGGTCCCGCAATACTTTTACCCCTAGGATGTATCCTGACTCCCCAAGGTCCTTCATATGAAACTGTTCGGATAACCACCCCTTTATGCCCGACAATACTTCCACATTGTCACCAAACAATAGAATATCATCTACATAAAGTGCAAGGAACACCACGCTTCCGCTGACACATAGACGGTACACGCAACTCTCGTTTGAAAATTGTGAAAATCCATAGGATTTAATCACTTCATCAAAACGCAGATTCCATGACCGTGAAGCTTGTTTAAGTCCATACAGCAACTTCTTTAGCGTCCAGACCAAATGTTCTTCGCCCTTCTGCACATAACCTTCTGGTTGTTGCATATAGATGTCCCTACCTTCTTCAAGGTACCCGTTTAAAAACGTGGTTTTGACATCCATCTGCCAGATCTCTAGGTCCTTATGTGCTGTTATGGCTAGTGCCTGTGCAGTTGTTCTGTCGGCTCTCTGACCGATACACTATCCCCAACAAATTGCGCTTCGAATCCCGGCACATCTTCCGAATGCGGAATATCAACGTTGTCGTAATCAGCTGGTGGATTTACTCTTCCCTGACCTCTTCCTCGGCCATGTCCACGGCCTCGGCCTCTTCCCCTACTACGTCCAAAAATTTCAATGTTTGCGGACATGCTGCAAACACCGTTCTTCATTATTAATGATGATTTTCATCTAAAATAAATTAGCAACTAGCCTAGATTATACGTATCTCAGGCAAGCAAGTTTCAACAGCTATCAATAACAACATATAACAGAATGATAAAACATGAAGCAATCATCAAGTCATAATAAAACTACGATCAGCATAATCAGTCAGTTAGGCTAAGAACAGCGATTGGTTCCACGAAAGCATCAGACTCGATGACGACAGTTCGATGATAGCGCCAATCGAAGTCCGATTTGGGATAGCACATAAGGGAAAAGTGTGCTTTGTCCCAATACGATAGGTGTCCCAGTCACTCGCCTACCTACAAAAGTCTACATAAGTAGCATCGTCAGAGTGTATCCATATATATACAGACATCTGAAATAATCATATTGTTCCCATCATCAATATAACTAATCCACGGGGTAATCATCCTCCTCGTCCTCCATGGGTGCGTAAACTACCCCATCAGCTCCCTGTCCCTCATAATCACTGGGGTAATATGCTGAGGCAGCATCATCAGGCTCTGCAACTGGATATGGAATCACCTGATCCACCTCCTACTCCCACGGATATGGTGCAATCGGTGTCTGTGGTGTTGGTACGTGCTCCGGCACTGGAGGCTCACCAACTAAATCAGCAAAGGCGTACAGGTCGGGTGCCTGTACTGGGTGGGGAATAGCGCCAAGTGGCCCATCAAAGGGGTGCGGCGGTAGTAGCTCTGGGTATGGTAGGGGTGGGAATGGTCCCAACGGCAGCTGTGGTCGTAGAACAAGTGCCCTCACCTGAAATGGCAGTGGATCTAACACCAGCGGTGTTGGGATATCGATCAATGGCCCAGGAGGTGTGTTGTTTGTACTAAGTATCTGGCCAATCAGCTCGTCTATGAAGGGTCGGAACATCCCGATCCACTCTCTGGTATCTGCCCTCTTATATGAATAAAAGAAAGAAGTCTGTCTGACCCATAGGGTCCATCGATCTGGTACTAACTCCATGACCCGATCTATCGCCTCGTATCCCCCAATTCCTACAGGCTCCACTGTCTCCCACTCTGCGAGGTACGCCATCAGTGTAAAGGCTAGTCCCTCCTTAGTGAAACGAGGATGAGCCCGAAAGTGCATAACTCTAACATCGTAAGGATCCATCTGTCATATCAAGTAAACTGTCAGTACTAATCAAATCAAAGCAGTAAATATGATGCATGTCACCCGTCCCATGACTCTATCGAGGTTGGCTCGACGTCTGACTCATCCCACTACATGTCTCGGTGGCACTACAGTCCTCCAATAGACTAAGCCAAGAGTCGTTGAGATTCTCGTGCTGACGTACTAACTCCACTCGAGTCTGATGGTAACTGCCAGTCTCGCTGCGTGATTTCTGCACACAAGTCATACTGACAACCATACATCCGATGGAAGAACGATGAGTCCTCCCAAGACGACCAACCTGTAACATAAAACAACTCTCCGCGAGCTGTTTGACCCAGTCAGTAGCTAAAACCTGGTTTATCCCAATCTAGCCTAGGAGGCTATCATTACATGTTTGGAATTAGTAAGCTCAAATCATACTCTATATTATCTCAAATAATAACACATAATTGATATTGCTTGCATATTAAAACGTGACTTTTATATTGATAATTTGCAATGATATATTCTTTTAGCAATAAACCTTTTTTGATCACGTTACATGAGAATGTTTAGTGGAATAGAATCAACACTGAATAATTAATTCGTATATAGCACTAGCAAAAATAAATTCCAACGCTAAGCTTAAACAACATATCAATCACTAGCCTTAGCAAAATTGTAAATGCTAAGCCGGATGACAGTACATTTCTCTTGCAATATTTTCAACAATCGATCAAATGAACTCAAAAGTTCAATTTGTTTACCATGTTTCAGGTGGAATTGTGATAACGTCATGCATTATCAAAACGTTTTGCAAGCGGTTAGTCAAAATGTTACCTTGTAGGTTAAGCCGGTGAGAAAGGAGTGTGACGCGCGAAGTGATTACCTTTTATCAATCAACTTCTGAATCAAAAGAAGTCTTAGATACCAGAGCGCAAGAAAACGGAAGCTCTGATACCACTTCTGTAGCGCCCCGATTTTCCCTTCTGAATTGTTTGGGAACACTACAGTGGCGTTGGTCAATTTAACAAGAAAACTTCAACTGGTTGTATGAATTAAACAAAATGAACAGAAACAGTTGCAACCCAACGCATTCATACAATAGTAATAATACAACAGAAAGAAACAATTTCCAAAAAGTTATTACATAATTAGGGTAAATTATCAAATTTAACAAGAGGGAAAGAAATTATAATTTTCAGAGGTTCATTGCAGCGGAAAGTTACGTAGAGGAGATATGCATATGAAGATGCATATCTCAAGATCTTACTCTTATTTGTACCAGATAACCCCGCTTCAGCGCCTTCACACCTCATCTTCCTCGCTCTAGCCTTTTTAACCTACACATTTTAGAAATAATGTGAGGGGTTGAGTACTAATGTACCCTGTGGAAACATGCCCAAAAATGTACATTTATAAGTATGAAAGCTATGCCACACACACCGGTAATTTACGGGTTTTGTTGAAAATACCGTGATTACCTAAAACATTTATATTTTCCCTGTAGACAAATTTTATAGTATGAAATCATATCTGTTTTACCGTTTTGTAACTGGAAGTTGGTCTACTTCCGAGTAACGATGAACAGCTGGGAATGATGTAATCCACTATCACTGTCATCAATTAGTGCATTAATCTCAGGGCGTACCTGTGAGACCCGATCGGTTTTAAAGGTACCCCGTACCTCTCCTTATCACACCGTGAGGTATCAACACTCCAGTTGAGGGACCTGAGAATTACGGAGCTAGTGGCTCGACGTTCATAGGATAGCAATCCTCTTTAATATTAATAAGGTTTAGCGCGAGCCTTAGTGCCCGGTTCATACCTCATTAATTATCTCTCCGGGAGTTTGATAAACCAGAGGTACAGATATGACATCACAAAAACATTTGGCATAGACAATCAGTTTCAAACAAAAATATTTTTATTACACATTTTAGAAAAATGAGCTTACCGCTCAAAAGAGATTTTTTTTAATTTTTACCGAAATAGTCCCCACCTTTCAAAGAGCTTACGAATTTGAGATGAATTTATAGAGTTGATGAGCTTCAGTGGTTCATTGTGTTTCCTTCAAACATCAATACGACATAAAAAGCGTTAGAATTTCTATTCTAACTATTAAATAATTAGTATCTAGTTGACGTGTTAGGACTCCAGGTTTTTGGCTCTACTGACTGGACTGGACTGACAACCCGACAATTCGGACATGCTTTCCTCGTATATCAAGGCATGCATGAAATTCAACAACAATAATCTCAGATACAGTTATCAAGTTGCATGATTAAACATGTTATATTTAAATATGCAAATAACCGTACATTATTCAACATAAGCAAAATCCGACATTGGAAATTAATTCTTTTTTGCATAATCACGTACATGAAACATAATAATAGACACATATGAGTTCATGCATCAAAAATGAATCAAATCGGATAAAAAATGAGTGAAATACGCAATTTTGGGTGAGAATGACGTCTGCGTTGATTGACATCGGCTCTGTCGATCGACAGCCACATTGTCGATTGACGCGAGCGCACAACAACAAAAACACGCAACCGGAGTTCACGAGCTTTTCCGGCAAACCTTCACCTCCGACTTCCCCCGACTCCTATCCTACCCGAATATACGTCATCCCATGATCATGAAATGCACCACAACTCGCCGGAAAATGAAATATCAGCTGAGAAAAAGGAGAGACGAAGCTCACCTCGCTGATTCTTTCACGATGGCGGTGGCAGCGCTCCAGTGGCTGGGTCGGCCGGGAATTGGTATCAATAAGTTCCTAAATTCACGAGGAACATGAATATGTAAACAAATCTAAGTTTCATCGTCAATTTAACGAGTTATGAATATCTATGCGGAAACCCCGACTTACCGTCGCAGCAACTTCGGACGGTGATTACTCCCTCGTTTTACGATGAAACTTCGTGCTCTCAATTTCTGTATAATCTCTGAAGTACAGGCTATATGAGGGTGGTGGTGGCATGACGAAATATTCGCCGGAGAGTGGTCGGAAAATTCAGAGAAGTGGGCTGCAGCAGATAGATTTTTGGGCAGAGTTTATAAAGGCTGAAGCTTTACTTGCTTGGTCTTAGTCGCTGCTAGCACATGCATGGAGATTTATGTCATTCTAGGGGATATCTTTAGGTAAGATATAGGTGATATCTCCTGAATTTAAGAGCCCATGCATTTTGAATATTTCATACGCCTTATTTCCTCTTCAAGTTGCATAATTTAGGTGATAGACTAGATTAGCATGTGGCTGATAATTTTATGCAAGATCTTGCCATATCTTTCACGTATTTTCCTTCAATATTCCACATGCCTTTAAATATCCCAACTCGTAAACTTTAAATTTGTGAATAAAATGAATTTATTGCTAAATTTTAAGCTTGAGATATTACATTATTTGTGATTGAAAATTTAAAATATTATGAATTGGGCAAAAACTTGCGTTAGGCATGCCTAAACGGTTTAGGCAGGTTTTATTCATACCCAAATGGGTTCACCCATCCCAAATATGGTTTATTAATTCCCAATTAGGGTATATTAGATGGGTTTGGGTTGGGTTAATGGATAAAACTCGCCTAAACCGTTTAGGCGTGCCTAACTTGAGACCTTCCCCATGAATTGAGATTTTATTGGAGACACATTTTGTGTAAATGTACATAAATACTTCTTCCATCCCATTTTAATAGTCTTATTTTTCATTTTCGTACACCCAATTTAATAGTCTTGTTTCTAAATATGGTAATTTTTTGACACTCAACAATAAAATATTAATTCCACTCAATTCATTCTATACTCGGATGTCTTGGTTATTGTGTCCAAACTAAATCAGACTATTGAAAAAGAACGAAGGGAGTATATTATTATTAAAAAAAAGAGTTGGTCTCCTGAGAGACGGTCTCACCATTTTTTTATTGTGAGACGGACCTTAATACATTATTTCAATAAGTTAAATACATCATTTCATTTTTTAAAATTATATTATTTGCAACAAAGAAATACATCGTTTGCAATAAAGAAACACATCATTTCCTTAAATTCGTCTCACAATAAAAATGATGAGACCGTCTCATCTGAGAGTTTGCCTAAAAAAAATAATACATCTCAAATTAATAATGTGATTTATCAGATTATATATATATATATATATATATATAGGGATGCGATCCAGTGAGAACACCTCTTAC
This sequence comes from Plectranthus barbatus, assembly GCA_026898455.1. Classification (NCBI taxonomy): domain Eukaryota; kingdom Viridiplantae; phylum Streptophyta; class Magnoliopsida; order Lamiales; family Lamiaceae; genus Plectranthus; species Plectranthus barbatus. Next base: position 566,080 of record JAPKLW010000072.1, read on the forward strand.
CGTAAGAAACAAGAACTAATCATCGTCATTGATTTTGATGAGTGTACGCTCAGGATTTTTCTAGAATTTTTGGTCATTTTATCTCAAAAAACCTGCATTATAGGGTATTTTTGTCATTTTGTACTTATTTAAGATTCTGTTTGCATATTCAACCTCGATATGCATTATATATCGAACAAATATGCATTATATGCATAAGAAACATGCATTATATACCTAACATTCATTATATACCTAATAAACATCTTCCTGCATTATAATATGGTATTATTCTTATTTTAGGATAATATTACCAGCATTATACGGTATTACTTCATCCATTATATATGGTATTACTTTTGTTTTAGAGAAAAATTATATTACTTTCATTATAATGCATATGTTATTACTATATAATACATAACAAGTGCAATTATAATGATGAATGATGATTTCGGTGAAATAAACATGTTGCATTTTATCTATCATATTCTGCATTATATACTATAATTTCATGCATTATATTGTACAACTGCATTCATTATATAAGAATCCGTGCACTATTACGAGAATTATGCATATTATATATGGTATTACTTTTATTTTAAGAAAAATTATATTACTTTCATTATAATGCATATTTTATCACTATATAATACATAACAAGTGCAAATATAATGATGAATGATGATTTCGCTGAAATAAACATGTTACATTTTATCTATCATATTTTGCATTATGTACTATAACTTCATGCATTATATTGTGCAACTGCATTCATTATATAAGAATTCGTGTACTGTTACGAGAATTATGCATGTAATCACTATTTTTTATTATTATGATTATTTTCTAATCGAACTATAGTGTATTACATTTATTTTAGAGAAAAATTATTTTACTCTCATTATAATACATAAATTATTTGATTTGTTCATAAGATTAATAATTTTCATTAGTTTCATAGTTTACTCCCACTAAACATGTGCAATAGAGATTTAGTTTAAATAATAAAATCATATTATTTTGGTACATTAAAAAATAATTTTAAATTAAGAGAATTATGATATTAATAATTTTAAGAGAGAGAAAAATAGAACTATATGCACCAAATAAAAGATATTCAAATCAAAATTAATATGAAAAATATCTTAATTAATATAAAAAATTATAAATAAGGAAAATTATCTAATCTTTAAGATTGAAACATGTCTATTATTAATTTTTTCAAAGATTCTTGTCATATATAAATTCTTATTCGTGCATCAAACTATTTAAAATTATTGTTAGAATAAATATTTGAATGTTTATCGTGTGAACTTTTTTATTTTGACCTCGACATCCATTATATACCTAGGAAACATGCATTATATAATACAATAATATACATTTATATAATATAATAACAAAAAGGGTTTAAAATTTATTTAGCCACCCTCAAATAATGTAATAGTTATAAAGTCACACTTTTAAATTTATAAGTTTTTTAGCCACTTCACAAATGATTGGAGAGAGAAAGTAATTTAAACTTTTTTTTTTTTGAATAAGTCTACATTAATCTCACACTCACACACCCAGATGTCCCTCTGGGAGCTCGAACCTGTGACCTCTCAGTCACAGGAAAGGTGCTTTAATCAAACTTTTTATACTCCCTCCGTCCCACGAAATTAGTCCCATTTGCCTTTTTTGTCCGTCCCATCTAATTGTCCCATTTCCTAAAATGGCAAACTTTTTTACACTCATCAATAAAATATTAATTCCACTACACTCACTAACATTGGTTATCGTGCCAAAACCAAATGGGACTAATTACATGGGACGGAGGGAGTATTTATTACCTAAAATTTGCCCCACATTCTCTCCCCACCAATCACTTTCTCTCTCAAACAAAATCTATCTACCCAAAAAACTAAATATAGATCAAATTAGTAAAAATCTCACATATAAATCTTGTTACTCCCTCCGTCCCATCTCAATTGTCCCACTTTTCTTTTTCGTCCGTCCCACCTCAATTGTCTCATTACTGAAAAATGCAACTTTTTCACACTCAACAATAAAATATTAATTCCACTCAACTTACTTTACACTCACAGTCATTGATTATTGTGCCCGATCAACCCGAGATAATTCAGCCGGGACGGAGGGAGTATTTTCTTTTACAATTCTCAACATATAGGTCTCGACCAATCGACATTGGTCAAATGATTATACCTTGTATTTCTTTTTATTATTTTATTAATAATTGAATATATGTTATTCATTTAAATTAATGATTAGCTAAGTCATAAATTTTATATATTTTAATAATTTGATATATATTATTCATTTAAATTAATGTTTAAGTTTTTTTTAATTAGAATTTCATTTCGAGATCTCAATTCCAGTAAATGTCGAGAGCCAATTCCAATAACTTTTTTTTAATTCTACTTACTTAAATGAAATTAATATTAAAAGAAATTAAGTTAAAATTTTACTTAAATGAAAATAATTATATTTTGAGATCTCAAATACTAATTTTTTTTAAAAAAATTAACTTATAAAATACTGGTTTCAAAATCAGAGAATAGTTGAAAATTTGTTAGAATTTTCTTAGTTATTATATTTTGGTGGGTTAAAGATTCAAATCTTTTGTTCGAGATCTAAACAGTTTAGAATTGTCTCTAGGTTAGCTTCAGTTTGTTTTCAAACGTAAAGTCTTATAAGGTCTTTATATCTAGTTGTAAGCTGGAGCCGATAACTTCTGGTTCTCCTAATTCAAAATCGTTCAAGATCGTAACTTTCTCGTTGTGTGTCTTCATCTCTATTAATAAGTGCAAGCCTTGAGGAAATAGAGATCTAGTCATTTGAGACAAATTCAAATCCGACCTGTTGATGTAGTCTCAATATAACTCGAATGAAGTGGTTCGAGCGGGTCGAGGAGACTAGTTTGAGAAGTGGGTCGATCCAATGTAGGTCGAGAAACTCAATGAGCTAATCGAATTGGTTAGATATAGAAACATGCTATGGGGGCACGCTTGACGAATCTCTTTCTTCGGAGTAATTGTTAATGCAACGGAATACTAAAGGTCTTGCACTTATCTTGCTTAGGTCTCGACTTAGCAAGTTCTTAGAAAATATGTCCTAAAGCTCTCAAAGTACTTAGGTAATTATCTTGCAGATTATACACCAACACTCAAGATCTAGACTACTAAAAAATTTAAATAAATTTTTTTTTTAACTTATAAAATGTTGGTCTAAAAAATCAAGATAATTATTGAATCTAGATGTTTAGAATGTTTGTAATCCAGTTAAAATTTTAATTATCATTATCTCTAAAATTAGTTATTTTTACATTTCGAGATAATTATTAATTTAATTATCTCGACTTTAAATTACTTGTTGTTCCCCAAGAGCAGAGTATTGTAAATACAACAAAAATTTTAATGGTTCTTGCACTTATCTTGAGGTTCTAACTCAGCAAGGACTTAGAAAAAAAATGTTTTAAGCTCAAAAGTTCTTAGATATATTGCAGACTAAACTCCAACATTTGAAGTGTTGGGTTTCAATCTTTGTATTTTTCTGCAAATCCTCTGCTATTTATAAACAAAGATTCAAGACTTTGGATTTTTTTGTCCGTTGGAGACAGATTGGAGAACGACCAATCTTCTTTCGTCCTTTTTCTGAGCTGCAACAGAGACGTTTCAAGTCTCCTTGCATTGGTTCGTCCTTTTTTTAACACGCAAGCATAGTGTCAGAACGGATCTCTTAGTGATCCTAGGAATCCTTCTGACTTTTGATATGGACTTATTCAAATTCAGGAGATTCCTTAAAATCCTTAAACTGATAGTCGTTTGATTTGATTTCCCTGCTTCAGATGTGCGCTAGACTCTGGGAATGTTGCTGTCGGAACTTTCTGCTGAATCCGCTAAGTGTTTGTTGAGATCTAGCAAACATATATTTTGCTATACTTCAGAGTCTTTGCTATTTGTCTGTTGGCTTCTTTTAGCAACCTTGTGACTTGCTGAGTGTCTTCAACAATCTTCAAGTGTTTCTCGATACTTGCTATCTTTTCATATTGCTTTGCTAGCCTCTTCAGCAATCTTCATTCCTCCGGAATTTGCTGACAATTCAAATCTTCAAAGGCTCTGCTAGCTTCTTAAGCAACCAATAGCGAACCATTCTTTACTCTATTAAAACTCAACAAAATGTATCTTTTACAGGTTTTTTACAATTTCAACATATTGCTGAGTAGCTAGAGACTCAGTAAACCTAGCTTTGATGCATCAAAACAAATATAATTACAATATAATTAAAATAGTACACTATTCCCAACATTAGTCAATTATAATCAAAATCTAGATTACTTAAATAATCTCAATTTTATATTACATTGAATTCAATTTAAGTCAATTTTATTAACAAATCGAGAGCCACAAGTTAATCTCGAAACTGAATTGTCAAAGTGTTAATTTAAATTGAATTCTAGAGCCACAAGCTAATGTCGAGATTATCATAAAATATTTAATATGAATTTTATTTAATCTCTAACATCTGTTTTAATTTATATATGTTTAATCTCAATTATTATCTATGCCTTGAGATAATAATAATTTTATAATAATAATAATTTAGACCTCGAAAAGTATGTTTAAAAATTTCAAGATTTAATCTCATGATCTCGATATCTCGAAATTTCGAGATCACGACATCTTTATCTCAAGATCTCAAATCTTTTTTACCCAATTAAATCTCGAAACAAACCAAAAGTTTCAAAATTAAATATTTCCACATCTTTTTAATGTAAATTTTTCCTAATTTTTACCAAGAACAATCCTAATATCACAAAAATTCTAAATAAACTAGCATTTTTCAAATTTTAACAAATATCCTCACAATAATTGAATAAAATCGATGAAAAATAAGAAAAAATAGTTGAAAGCAACATATCTTTTGAAAAATTGAAATCAAAACTTTCATAAATATCCTCAAAATTTTTTGCATAATTTGAGAGAAAAATACTTGAGGGAGAATTTTTTAAAAAAATAAAAGAGTTCTCAAATGACCCCAAAATATGATTTTATAGTTATAATTTACTATTAATTTGGTAGGTAGATTTAAAATAAATTAAGTAATAAAAAATCCAAAAATGAAAAGAAGTTTAATAAAGTAAAATTTGTCTTGAAGCTAAAAATAAAAAGGAGAATAAGACAAAATATAAAATAGCTAAAAAACATGTATTTTTAAAAGAGTGGCTAGTAAAACACTTTGAATTATAAAAAATGGCTATTCTTATCCATTACCACTAAAAAAAATACATATTTTAAAAACAAGTAATTTATGATCAGCTTTTATAACAACTATAATAGTTTTTACACTATGCGAAGACAATGAATTTTAATTTTTTGTTGACCTCGCAGGAAAAAATATATTGCATTTTATCTATCATCAGGGGCGGCACTACCTTAAGGCTCACGGGGTCGGCCGCCCCCACGGCGTTTCGAAATTTTTTTATATATACATGTATTTTTTTTTAAAAAAATAAAATTATATAGTATCGACCCCAAAAAATTATGATCGAGCCCCCACAATACTCGAGCTCTACATCCGCCCCTGTCTATCATGTTCTGCATTATATAATATAAGTTCATACATTATATTGTGCAATTTCATTCATTATATAAGAATTCGTGTACTGTTACGAGAATTATGCATATAATCAATAATTTTCATTTTTTATGATGATTTTTAAATCGAAATATATGCAATAGGGATTTCGCTTGAAAGATAATTAAATTACCTTTAATTTGATATATGATACAATAAAAAATAATCTAAATTGAAGGAGATATGATCATTTAAAGATTTAGGATTATTTTAGAAAAAAGAGAAAAAATATTACAAAATTACCAATGCATGTTTTACTACACTATAATGCAGATGAGATTTATTTAGTCTTGAGCGTTGGATCACCAATTTGGATGATCGAGATTGATTCTTATATTCACATGATAAGGGTAGTTTTCATATGATCACTCTTATATATATATAGATTACACTAGTTTTCGGATTCAAATTTTTGTGCTATGTGGGAATATGTCCAAATATACAATCTTAATATGATATTCGCAAAAATAAATAAATAAATAAATAAATTCAGCATATATTATGGCAAAAAAGTCAAAAACTCGTGTGATGGTATTTTTGTCTAAAATAGTGATACATTTCGTATTTCAAGTATTTCAAATAGAATCTTTGAGTATTTCAAATAGAATCTTTGTTGAAACACATAGAATTCCAATCAAAATGTTATGAGTTGGTCTTTCGAGAGACGGTCTTACTATTTTTTTTATTGTGAGATAAATTTTAATACATCATTTTTATAAGTTAAATATAACATTTTATTTAAAAAAATTACATTATTTGCAACAAAGAAATACATAAATTGCTATAAAAAAAACAACATCATTTCATTAAATTCGTCACACAATAAAAATGGCGAGACATCATTTGCAATAAAGAAAATATTATTTTATTAAATTCATCTCATAATAAAAAAAATGAGACCGTCTCATCTGAGAATTTGCGAAATATTATTTTAGTGGAAAATAAAATGATATATTTACGCTGCGATTAAAATACATCATTTTATATTCTGATCCGAATTCAATATTTATAATATGCATTTCCATCTGAATACTAATTTCAAACGGAATTCTTTGTGTAAAATGAGATTCCGTCTAAAATACTGTTAGTTGTCACATAGTTAATAAAAACACACAATCATGAGAATTTTTTTTTCTAATATATGAAATCGCATAAAAATTGGACTAAATTTTGTAGAAAAAAAAAATCCGAAATTTAATTATAGCCCTTAAATTGAGTAAAATTTGTAACTGCATATCTGGAAAAAATAAAATCCAAAAAGCGAAAAGGAATAAATCTCCCGCCACCACCACTCCACCAAACATCTCTCCAAATCCACAATCCCACCATTTCCGCTCTCAAACAACTCTCTCTCTCTCTCTCAACCCAGCTATGCAGATTCCGGTGATCGATCTTGCTCCCTACTTAGAATTCTTAGAGAGATCCCCGAGCGAGGAGATCGATTCGAGTTTGAAGAGTCTGTGCTTGGAGGTCAGCCGAACCCTAAGAGAGACCGGAGCTTTACTTGTCAAGGACCCGCGATGCTCCGCCGAAGACAACGACAGGTTTCTCGATATGATGGAGGAGTACTTCGAAATGCCCGATGATTTCAAGCGCCGGCAGGAGCGTCCAGAGCTCCATTACCAGGTTATTTATTTCTTAATTCAGTTGTGGGTCCCTTTGATTTTGGCTGGCTTCGAATTGGGCATTGATGATTTGGAATTAGATGCTTGAATGTTTGGTTTTGAAGCAATGTACGTGCTTTTTTGTATTGTAGGCCGGGGTTTGTTCTGTTAGTTTCAATTGCGTTGGAGAACTGATTAGTATGGTATTTGTTGATTTCTGTGGATTTTTCATACTATTTTCAAATCATAAATTTAAGTTTTATGTGGTGCATAAATACATAAGTGCGCAATCATGTTTCTCATCGGGCATTGGTATGCATATCTAGGCAGATCTTTTTTTTTTTCAACTCCAGATTTTCTTGCTCCTTGTTCTTGTCCAACTCAATATCAATGCTGAGTCTTAAATACCAATCCTCATCAGTCATCATCCCCCAAAAGTTAAGTTGATATGCATAAACACGTGTGCATCTGCAATAGTCTGACATTTTGATCATGATTGCACGATGTAAATTACAAAAAAAAAAAAAGCTGATTTCCCTTACATCTATGTGATAAAAATGTTATGCTCTGCCTCTAAAAGAACATGTCTTGTGTAGAACCCATTCTGTAAGTGCAAGTTACACAGCAATTTAATTGTATTTGTGTCATGTTTGATGCTTTACTTGTGAATTGTGATTTGTGATCACTATAATGCCACTTACTATTCAAGCACAAAAGGACAAGAAAGTGGAATCTGAACCCGTGCATATACATCTCTATGACTCACTTACATTTGAACTTTCGGTTTATGGACTCATCTGCATGTAATTTAACACAGCTCTCCATACTGAACCTCCCTCTCAAAGTATCATTTGGATGTGAAATTTATGGACAAAAAGTGTGAAATTAATAGAAAAATGAAGCTTTAGATATAGAAAATTTATAATTTGATGAAGCTTCTTTTATATTAATATATTTTGGGCCACATTTCCCTTTTCCTGTTCATTAGACTTCAATAAATAAAAAGATCCATGTTGCTCTCATTGCTGTATTACAAAGAAAAAGAGGACTGACATCATGTGATACCTCATTTGTCGCATATTTTGTGCTTAGTCTAGTTTTTGTACGAACTGTGGCTGACGTTGGGCAAAATGGCTGCTGAGTGGAACAAATAGTTGTGGAGAAATTGGATCATTTAGTTTCTATTCTTTTTTTATTATTATTATTTTTTATAATGCATCCCTGTTTTCTATTTTGAGTTCAATTTCGACTATGGGCATGGTGTAGTTGATAATAACTATTAACTGAACATATTCTTGTTTGGAATTGCTCCCTGCACCAGTTCATTCGTTTGATTCTCTCCATCATGCGCATCTACTCTTGTTGATGGTATTTTACTCAGGTTGGAGTAACACCTGAAGGAGTTGAAGTACCCCGTAGTTTAGTGGATGAAGAAATGCAAGAGAAACTAAGATCAATGCCAGTCGAGTCTCAGCCTTCCACTCCCACTGGACCTGATCCTAAGTGGCGGTATATGTGGAGGGTTGGTCCACGGCCATCAAGTACCCGCTTTAAGGTCAATCTCGTAAAGCTGTTCTGCGACTTACAATGGTAGGCTTCGTAAGCTGATACACATTTATTGTACAGGAACTTAACTCTGAACCTGTCATACCCGAAGGATTTCCACGGTGGAAAGATACCATGGATTCATGGGGACATAAGATGGTATCTGCTATCGAGGTGTGCATCAGGTTCCTGTTCTTGTTTGGCATGGCTAGTATTATTCAATGTATTCCATATCATGATACTCTTTATTAGGTTGTTGCTGAAATGGCTGCAGTGGGATTTGGCCTGCAAAACGATGCATTCACTTCTCTTATGAAGCAGGTTACTCTTTTCTACTCCATTTCTTTCTTCAACTCATTCATGATGGATCCATGGTTCCCTTCATTTTCTACTGAAATCTTGTGGGTGTCTATGTGATCTTTCTTTATCCTATTTGGTTGATGCAATTCATTGGTATTTTCATTGTGCATTTATTGCTTCATTATTTCAAATGTTCTTATGCAAACATTTATATTTCATTTCCAGGGACCTCATCTTCTTGCTCCAACAGGAAGCGATCTAAGGCGACATGGCCAAGTAGGCACTGTATTTGCAGGGTATCATTATGACCTCAACTTTCTTACCATTCATGGAAGGAGTAGATTCCCAGGGCTAAGTATCTGGCTGAGAAATGGTCAAAAAATGGAAGTCAAAGTTCCCGTGGGGTGTCTCCTCATTCAAACAGGAAAACAGGTGATTTCCTAACTAGTGGAATGTCTAGATATTTTGCGCATTTATATGTAAATCTTCTCCTATAAGAGCTCTTATGACCATCTATTGAGTCCCTCACGCTGTATATGGCTATGCAGATAGAATGGCTAACTGCTGGAGAATGTCTAGCAGGCATGCACGAAGTCGTCGTGACTGATCGCACAACCGAAGCAATAAAAACAGCTTCAGAGCAATACCGCAGCCTTTGGAGAGTATCCTCTACGGTGAGTTTTTGATTGTTTTGCGTCCTGCTCTTCTGCTTTGCTAATGCTATGACTCACTTGGGTTTGCTTCTCTTCGTTGCCTAGCTTTTCGGCCACATAGCATCGGATGCAGTTTTGAGACCGTTAGGCCATTTCGCAGACTCACCCCTAGCCTGCAACTATCCTCCTATGTGCACTGGAGAGTTTGTAGAGCAGGAGCTCTCAGTTATCAATCTGAAAGGGAAGTAAAGAAGAGGCAATGTGGTTTAGTTTATTTCCAATTGATTCTGGCCATTAGATGTTTCTGTTTATGAATAACTACATTTCCAAGATTTGCTTGTTTCTTGGTAGTTTGTTGTACCAAACTGAACCAATACCCTAAAATTTCTAGTTCCTAGTTGTTTGTAACATTAGACTTATTTTGTGTGCCCATTTTCATGATATTTCAGCCTTGTGGAAGTATCATTGTGTATGCATGTGAATGACATTTCACCATACACAATGTGCACCAAAATGTTGAATGTTGCAAGGTAACATATAATTTGGACTTCATATGTGAAAGAGGAAAGAGATTAGCTGTAAAGAATGTTGATTGTTTGAAAAGAAATCATATAGAAATGTCACATGATGTTGAGATGTAAATTACGAATGAATCAATCACTCCCATTTGATTAATTTTCTTTCCTTTTCTGGTTACACATTCAAAGGAAGGAAGAAAACAAGATGGAAGGAATTTCTTGTATAGACAGATCATCATAAATGCACATTCCATTTTCTCATCAATTGCAGAAAGATTGTGCAACCAAAATCACACACTCTTTGCCTCTCTTCAATTTCTCAATCAACACCGTGATTATTTTAATCAGAGGCCTTTTTCAGCTGAAAGCAAAAAGAAAAGGGTAAAAATAATTATTGCAACCAACTATTCTTGTGTGTCTGTATATATATACACACACATTTCTGCATCTATATTCAATCACTATGGCATCATGGCTTCTTTTCCTTGGCTCACTTCTCCCATTCTTCACAGGTAGTTAGTTTTTCACTTTTTCTACAGCTGCAAACATGAGAAGCCATCAGCATTCCAACCAATTGTTTCTTTTCTTCTTTTTTTTTTAAATTTTTTTTTTTTTTTGTTAATTTCAGGATCCAGTGCTGCAACATTCACATTGCAAAACAGGTGCAAACAAACTATATGGCCCGGAACGCAGCCGGGGGCGGGCCATCCTCTACTAATCAATGGCGGCATGCAGCTCAAGCCAAACGAGAAGGCGAAGGTGGTGGCGCCCACCGGGTGGTCAGGCCGTTTTTGGGGGCGCAGCGGCTGCAAGTTCGACCAATCAGGCAAGCAGGGGAGCTGCGCCACAGGCGACTGTGGCGGCCTCCTGGAATGCAACGGCATTGGAGGGGCGCCTCCGGCTTCCCTGGCAGAGTTCACATTAGACAGCCCTGAAGACTTCTATGATGTGAGCCTGGTGGACGGGTTCAACATGCCCGTTTCCATCGTGCCATTGGGTGGATCCGGGAACTGCTCGGTTGTCAAGTGCAGCTCCAACTTGAACCTGCAGTGCCCAGAGAATCTGAGGGTGAGGCTTGATGGTGGTGGCGGTGGTGACACGGTGGCGTGTAAAAGCGCGTGCCTGGCTTTCGATCAGCCTCAGTTCTGCTGCACAGGAGCCTACAACAATCCTCAGGTTTGCAAGCCGAGTAATTATTCTGAGGTTTTCAAGAAGGCTTGCCCCACAGCATATAGCTACCCTTATGATGATGCCAGTAGCACTTTCACCTGCAAAGGGGCTGATTATTCCATCATATTCTGCTGAAAGATTAGAAATTAAAAAAAACTGTAGCTAAAGGCATGGAATCATATTGTATATCAGAGATGGAAACATGGGCTCGATTAGGGATGGAGAAACATACCAAAATACCAGACATATAGTATTGAAAAGATACTTAAATTATCGAATTTATGGTATACCGTAATTTTTGGTAATGTATTATCGTACCGAAAGTTTTCAATACGGTAACGGTATGACCATGTTAATATTGAAGATATACCATACCGAAAATATAAAAATATTTTTTTTTTTATTTTATTTTAAAACAATAAATTAAAAATATAATTATATAGATTAAAAATAAAATCATATCTTCTCTCTTCACCTAACAATAGTATTGATATATACATAGTTCTTGAATAAATGTCAAGAAAAAATATCATAAAGATCAAAGTATATCAAAAAATTTCAGTACATTAACGGTATACCGAAAGAATGATAAGAAAAATGGTATATAAATTATTTCATACCAAAAGCATATTGAAATCATTCCAAAAATTCAATATGCCGAAGTTATGATATATAAATTATTTCATACTGTAACCATACCGATTTATACTGAAAAGTTCGGTACGGTAACGATATGAATTTTTCTCATACTGTGAATTTCGATAAGATATAAAATATAAAGGAAAAGGTCCGATACCAAACCATCCCTACATGGGAATGTGGATTGTGCTGTGATTTCTGAGCCTCAATATATATAATTCACGAGAAAGTTCATATAAAATGACATTTTGTGTTACTTGAACTGTTGGGTAATTGAAACCACCAAAATAAAGGGTTAGACTATGATCTACAACAGCTGAAGCTGGTTGCAGCAGGAGCAGGTTCGGGTCCAGTAATGGCGATCTTGGTGCCCTTGAGGAGTGACTCATTTCCTCCAGATTCTGCTTCGTTTGCAACGAGTGTTTTCTTGCTCGCGACGCGATAAATCTCAGTCAACACGGTTATGAAAGCTGGTTCGACGTTTGTTGCCTCGAGTGCTGATGTTTCCATGAAGAATAGGTTCTCCCTCTGCGCGAAATCTTTAGCATCTTCAGTTGTTACTTCCCGAAGTGTTTCCAAGTCGGATTTGTTGCCTACGAGCATAATGACAAGATTCTTGTCAGCGTGGCCTCGCAACTCCTCCAGCCACCGGGCTATATGATCAAATGATTGACGTTTGCTGATATCATACACGAGCATTGCCCCCACGGCTCCTCTGTAATACGCACTCGTCACTGCTCTATATCTGAAAGCATTGAGTTTCCAAAATCCAAGTGAAAGTATCAGCAAACTACCCTTTATCAGAAACAGACACAAAAAAAGAGCATTATATAATTCCCCTTTCAACTATATTCTGAATTACACATGATATAAATTGAATGTGACATGATATAATCATGCTGGCCTGTATATAGATAGAGATCAGACTTCTCATAATATGTATTCAAGCACTTGCCTGCAGAAAACAACAGCAAAGGTAGCCAAACAATTGCAAATTCAAATATCCAAGTTTCACAAGTTATCTAAACTGAATGAGTCAAAGACACTTCCTAGTAGTCCAAGAAAAAGACAAAAACTGTGGTCACAAATAGAATCTTAGCATTTCCTAAACTTGAGATAAATGTCTTAACAAAGCTTCAAATGATTTATTTTGTTCCATGATTTCACTCCTCTCCTTACGAAACTGGATTATAAGGAAAATGATGTTTTAGCATTATATGAAAGTTCAAGCCATTATCCCAAATCAATGTGGGATATTTAATGCACACCCTTTACGCGCAGCATGGGACTATTTAACGTCAAACCACCGATAACATGCGCAACACGAGACCATTTAACTTCAAAGTGCTATTGGGGTACTCATCAATGAAATGGGTTGACTCTAATACCATGTTAGCATCGCTCTTCTCCTTACAAAACCAGCTTGTAAGGAGAATGATGTTTTAGCATTATATGGAAGTCTAGGTCATTATACCAAATTAATGTGGGACATTGAATACGGGTGCAATATTTTAAAGGTTCAATAGTATGCATCTAATTCTGAAAACCACAAAACTATTAAAGAAGGGAAGGTCTCAGGTTAGGCACGCCTAAACCTAAACGGTTTAGGCGGGTTTTATCCATTAACTCAAGCCAAACTCATTTAATATACCCTAATTGGAGATTAATAAACCCTATTTGGGATGGGTGAACCCATTTGAGTATGAATAAAACCCACCTAAACTATTTAGGGCAAGTTTTTGTCATTAAAGGAAGTCCTTAAATGTGATGTATTTGACAACTACATAACTCAAGCTGCAAACACTGATCTTCAATACTACCTCGTCTTGATTCAAACAACTTCCAATTTATTGGAAGAGTGCAAGAACCAATCAAGATTTCATCAAAACAGTGCAATCCAATGGCCTAAGCTAGAGAATCATCAAGAAAGGAGTTTCGTAGTTGCACCTTCTTCCTAATACTCCTAAAACCCATGGATCATGTCATAAATGCGGCAATAATTCATTAATTCAATTCTTTACCCAATTATGTAACAGATGTAGCAATAATCCTGCATTTTTTCAATGAATGAATTCCTCTTTTCTTCTCCAACTACGACGCTAATTTAAAGCAGCAAGGTTTATATCTGATCAACTCCATAGCAAGAAACAACCAAGTAATCTAGAGAGAGAGAGATGGATGAAGTACCTTTCCTGACCAGCAGTGTCCCAAATCTGCGCCTTGACAGTTTTGCGATCGATCTCGACGGTCCGCGTCTGGAACTCGACTCCGATCGTCGACTTCGAGTCCACACTGAACTCATTCCTCGCGAACCTCGAGAGCAGCTGCGATTTCCCCACCGCCGAGTCGCCGATCAGCACGGTTTTGAACACGTAGTCGACTTTGTTGCCGAAACCCCCTCCGTACAAATTCGACATCTCGATCGATCAAAATTCAAAACGGACGGACGGCAAGTAGGTATGAACAAGAATTCACAAAAAAATTATAGCTTTTATTGGTTGGTAATGATTATAATTATAGCGTAAAATGCAGAAAAGGCAAAATGATGATGACGATGATGCGCAGAAGGAAATGGAAATTATTTGAAGCAGACTTTTGACTGAGTCGGCGACTCCGAGTTGCGGGTTCACGCGGAAAATTATGGCCTGCTTTCCCTTCTTCATCTTCTTCTTCTTTTCAAACTTATTTATTTCCACCATTAAATTACTACTATTTTTGGATGCCATAAATCCAAAAATCACGACTTCACATGTCTGAAGATTATGCAATACTATTTTTTAGCAAAAAATCCAGTTGTAACACAACACAATCTTGAAAGCAAAAAAATCACAATCTCGGAGAAGTGTTTTGTACGTAAAAATTAAATTGTTTGGTGATTAAACGATTTATTTATAAATATTTGGAGTAAATTTTCAAAGTAAATTTGAATAAACTATTCTAACATAATGTCACATTACATTATCGGCAGTAACAAATGTTTCCTCATGAGAAAAAGACAAGAACATAATTAGACTTTTTAGCACTATAATTAGACTTTGTTTTCGATTATTATGTTTTGCTTGAATTTCCAAAATGAGATTTATGAAATTTGCCATTTATAAATTTCTTGATTATATTTAAAATTATAAATGTGTAACTAGGGGGTGAGTAAGAATCTAGCCGTCTCGCAAGCTATTCGGGATCGCCTCAAGAAAAACTCGAAATTGCCTCAATACTAATCGAGTTGAGCTCGAGCACGAGCTACTCGAATAATTGTCGAGTCTGAACTTCATAATACTCGATTCGATAGGCTCGAGGATTTATCGAGCTCAAGCTTAAATCGAACCTGAGTCGAACTTGGATTCAAGCTAGACTCACGAGCCTTATCGAACTTAATATAATTTAAATTCTTATTCCTAAATTATTATTTAATAATAAATAATTTAAATTATTTATTAAAGTTAAAATAAATTAAAAAATCGAGCTCGATTGAGCCGAGACGAGCTTAACGAGTTTGACTCTGAATGAAGCTCGAGTTTGAAAATTTGAGTTTGATTGAGTCAAGTGCTAAGGATTTACGAGTCAAGCTCAAACATCACTATACTTGACTTGACTCGATTAGACTTGTGGTCATCCCTTTGTAAAATACACATAATGCCAAGAATGTAGAATTTCTTAGATTATCTCTAGTGATGTCAACTCAAACAACTTGATTAAAGTTGATAAAAATCATTAATAATAACTCAAAAGTTTTTTATTTTTGGTTTAGCTTGTTGGATTAGAAAATTAATGAATTGATTTTAATATAATTAATTTTAAAAGATATTTTATGCCTTTTAAACATTGTCTCGTCTTAATCTTCTAAATAATCAAATAATATAAGAACTATTTATTCTCTCCATATTTTTGTCAATATTTAAACATGTTTCATTTTTATGATAATCATTTTTAATGTCTTCATCATCTATTAAAACTTATTTACACCAAATACAAATATATCTATTTGAGTTGTTCTTTGAATAAAAATATCTAGTAGTCAAAGTTGTAAAAATATTAGGCCCGAGCCAGGCGTTCTTCATTATCTATTAAAACTTATTTAATCAAATACAAATAGAACTTCAAACTTGATTAAGAAATTCTGATATTCACCATTTAAAATAAATCTTGATACTAAAATTGTGATAATTTTTTTTTAATACATACACCCATTCGAGTTATTATTATTATTATTATTATTATTATTATTATTATTATTCACAGCCAGATCACAGGCATCTTATATCAGAATACAACTTAAAAGGATTGTTTTACAAGGTATGTTAACCGGCAACTTACTTTAAGGTTCATATGTTCAAGCTACCAACCAACAAACAACTATTTTTTGGGTCTTACGTCAACTGCTCTTTAGGCCAAATGTTGAGAATAGCCTTCACAAATTATCCTTATTTTTGGCCAGTCACAAAACCCTAGCCTTCAAGGATGAGTCCACTTAATAGGATTATGTGCAAGGATGTAAAAAATATAAAATTCATATTGCCGATAGAGTTGGATATAGATTAACACATAGATTTAGCCTATAAGGCCAATCATTAGAACATATAAAAATTAAATACAGAAATTTAAATTGTTTACAACTTGGTAGCCAAACTTTTAAGAAATATTTATTACAAGAGAGAAGGGCTTAGAGAGGGTTTTTACAAGAGGGAAGCTCGTCAAAACAAGTGTGTCTTCCCAAGAGTTAAGAGGCTCCTTATATAGGCCTCGAACATCAAACTTTTTACAATACATTTGAGCGAGGATTTTAAATATGTCGCTTGAAGACAAACTTTGTACAATTTTTCAAAAGCCTAAGAAGGCTAAAAAGGCACTATTATTGTCACACTATTCCTAGTAAAAAAAGGCACTATTATTGCCACACTCTTGTCAGATATCATCCATCTAGTTTTAATGTAAAATTCTCTTAGATTCCTTTCAACATAGCAATCGTCTATCATTCATTCCCCTCAGATTAAGCTATTGAGGAACTGGATGAGGACTTCTTTAATTTCTTTACAGATTATGATTCTGCCATCTCATTGAATAATTTATCAATATCAATATCTTCCATATCATTTGGGTCTTGTGCTTCTTGGAAATCATCATCATCATTAATTTTCATAGAGTCTTCTTCCTCTAATTTCTTCTTTAATTCCTCCATATATTTAGCTATTAACTGCTTTCTGGATAAGTGAGCAGGACCAGATGAGGATTCTGAAATTTCTTCAGCTTCAGCTTCTTTTATCATTTTGTAATTATGAATTGTATCATTGATCAATTGTATGGTATCATCACCATAGCATTTTTTTGTATTGGGATCAATCTTTCTCATTTTTTCCCAATATTTTGAGAAATATCTTCTATTAAGACAAAGAATTTCCGATTTAGTATAATCGAATTCTGTTACCCATTTAAGGATCCAAGGGATTGAAAATTCTGTGAAGAATATTACTTCATCAATGTCTTTTATTAAAACATTTTCTTTTAGATAAGGAGATAATTTTCTCCATTCCTTAAAATTCTGAATCATTGAATCTGGCAGAATATTGATGGTAGTACCAAAAGTATTCCACCAATTAAAAAATCAATTTGGTATCTCTTGGTTATAAACCTTAGAGCAGATTTTTATAAACTAAGAATGCTTTCTTTTAGGATTCTCATAAAAGAATACTTTGTGGAAAACATTGATATAATCCCAATAATTATATTTCAAAGTTATCTAATTAGTTGGACTAATAACTTCCTTTTTTAGGATGGGGATATTCCCCATTCTTCAATGGATATAATCTTTTTGATTACTATCTTACTGAAGTTATAAATTTCTACTTTTTCATTTGATTTAAAGTGATTTATTTCACAATATTTATTATCCTTCAAAATTTCTTCATAATTAACTTCTTGGTTTATAAACCAAAGATGTATCCAGGGTATGACCCATGTATCTCTCTCATTCTTAATATAATTTGTAATATTATAATTCTCATCTTCCTTTCCTAAAACACTAGCATAAGAAGTGTGATGAATTCTCTTTGTCTTTTTGTTTCTTATATTCTAAGAATTCTTTATATTCTTTATCCTGAAAGGATGCTATAAGCTTCCTTTGTCCAAAATTTGCCAATATTTGAGGGGCATATCCTCTACCTCCTCTTTCCCTATAAGAGGAATTTCCGCGGCCTGGGAAACTCATTCCTGTAAAAACATGATAAATGTTGTTTCCTTGATGTTCGTAAAAGAGATTGAAATTGAAAGAGTACTAAAATTTGGGATCTGGATTTAACACTGTTTTCTTTTCTTTTCCCAATATTCCCAGAAGAGAGTTTTCTCTCTTCTCTTCTTCATTTATATAGACAGGCAGAGTTTTACATGGAAGATACATAATTTTCGAAGTCAATTACTAACATTCCATATGGAAACGACATAAATTTAGAAGGTTTTGTCAATCCCTTGATTCTTGTGGAGTGATCCCTTGATGTGGGCTTCTTTAACTGATTTGATTCTTCTTTCCTTTCCTGCATCTTTAGCTGTTCGAATTAGTGTTAAAATGACCATCGACTCGATCGTCTATGACATTTGATCGAGTCGTAGGGTATCAAATCGAGCTTGTTAAGTCAATTATGAGTGGTTCGATCTGGGGTATAACAATTCCCCCAGTTTCATTTAAATTGCATTATTTGAATGAAACTGAAGTTCAAGCAAAAACTGAAACATGTGGCTCAATTACTCGTGTTAGTGTCATGTTTGTTTGTTCGAAATTTTCCCAGAGCGTAGGCGAGCTCGAACGAGACTTGGTCTCGGAGCGTGAGCTCGAGTGAGACTTGGTCTCAGAGCGTAAGCGAGCTCCAGTGAGACTTGGTCTCAGAGCGTAAGCGAGCTCGGGCGAGATTTGGTCTCAGAGTGTAAGCAGGCTCGAGTGAGACTTAGTCTCAGAGCGTAAGCGAGCTCGAGTGAGACTTGGTCTCAGAGCGTAAGTAGGCTCGAGTGAGACTTGGTCTCAGAGCGTAAGCGAGCTCGAACGAGACTTATTTATGTTAATTCAAAACAACTCGGGCGTCGACCCCTCAACTTTTCGATTGCATTGCTGATCGAACCACGATTGGCGATTTTCCCCCCCCTGTCATGTTTTCTGAAATTTGATTTGAAATTCAAAATTCAAAAACGTGACACGTGTCATGATATCATTGCTGCGTGCATTTGAGGCGGCGCATTTTTCGGTGTGACTTTATATTTTCCTTAATTGCTGCTTTTTCACTTTAAATTTTCTGAACCTCTTCATTTTACTTCGTGTGCGCTGTTTTGTCTTCCTCGCCGGTTCTCTCTGCGACTCTATTTTTCATGCGTCATCTTCATCATTGCCGCTGCCTCGTCTGTTCTACGGGTTGTCGTTGCTTCCTGGTAAGTGATTTTCATTGAAAACCTTCGTTATGTCTGAGATGGGAGAAACCGGGGGTTTGTCTGTCGGGGGTTCTGACCGCGATTCTTCATCTTCGGATGATCTTTCTACTTCTACTCTTCCTCTTGATGAAGAACCTGCTTTTGAGCCTTACTTCCCAAGACACGATCAAAAATTTAAGGGTGCCCTAGTTAAAACCCAGTCATCTCTTGATTTCAATTTTCTTAGAGGCTATTTCTACAAGTATTATCTATCTTTTCGTTTGAACCCCATCGTTCCTGACCCTGACCAACGGCCGTACCGTCCTCCTCGAGGTTTTATGGCATTCTTTACACGGGTATTCTGTTACGGGATTAGACTTTCGTTGCATCCTTTTTTGTTTACGTTCTTGAATATTATAACATCGCGCCGATTCAACTGGCTCCCATGGCCTGGAGGCATATGATTGGCACTTTGTTAATATTTCATGATCTCAAGTTCGGTGCACCCACGGCTCGAGAGTTTACTGAATTGTATAACCTTCATAGTCAACATAATGAGAGTTATTACTTTTTTTCTAAGCACACCAACAGCGATCACAAGCCACTGATTAAGGGTTGTTCGACTAACAATGCGGGATGGGTCGACGGTTACTTTTTTGTTCAAATCCCGGTGGAGCAGCCCTCTCTCTCTGGAATGCTTCGAGTAGCTTCTCGTAAGTAATATTTTCCTTCTCTTTTATTCTAATATCCTGCTGACTCTTTTCACGCAGGTCCTCCTCGATCGGCACTTACCGAGGTTGAGCGCTCCCGGACAGCTCGAGTCTACAAATATTCCATCTAAGTTATAGATCGACTTATTGGTAGTCGCTGGGCTGATATCACCGGAGTTCGGACATGACTAAACTTACTCCTGAGGAACTTATCCGGATGAGATAGCGTAGGGCTGGCATGGTGCACAAAAGAAAAAAGAAGCAAGATGGTGCCGGGGCCTCGAACAAGGTTGAGTCTGAAATTGAATCGAAGAATTTTTTCGAGGACTCTGATGACAACGCTCCTTTGGCGAAAAGGCACAAGAAGAAAGAGAAAGAGAAGACTGACACTCTCGAGGAGAAGACGATACTGGATTTGACTCTGGATACCGAGAACATGGACGATACAACATTGGGTTCATCTCATACCAACTCTCTCATTCCTGTGGATGTCGAGCAAGTGGAGCGTGCGACGAGGGATCATCGACTCGTAGCAGGTGGTGAAGGTGATTTCTCAACTTTTACTCGAGTTGCTCGAGCTGGTCCTCCGTGGTATACCTCGGATACGATCATGAAGAATTTCTTGGACTTCTCGCACGTGTACTTGAAGGTATATATCTGGAACCCTGAGTTACTTATTTCCTCATCCTCGGTTTTACTTACCCCCCTTTTTTTAGAATCTTGAAGGGTTCTGTACCGTATTTGCTCGAACTAGGCAGATCATTGCCGAGGAAAGGGGCTCTCGAGTCACGCTTGCTCATTCGTTAGGGAAAGAGAGGGATGATGCCATTGAAGCGTTGAACTCTGTTGAGGAGGATCTTTCGAGTGCTGAGAAGCTGATCGAGCAGCTTAGTGCTGAGAAGCAATCATCGGTCAATGAACTGCAGTCTAAAAAGCTTTTCCGAGATGAGTTAGCTGCTCAGTTGGCTAGTAAAGAGCAAGAATTGCAGGTTGTGCAGCAAGCTTTCGAGCAAGCAAAAACTACCGGGGTTGGACTTGATTTGTACAATTTGATGAACACTGATGCTGGTCGCTCTGTCTTCGATGACATGGGGAAGTTGGCTGCTTCTAATATCAAGGGAATGATTCTCGAGAAATTCCCTGAGCTCGACTTGAGCTTCCTTCCTGCTGAGTCTGCTGCTGACGAGGAATCTGGCTCGGAAGAAGATGATGAGGTCGGATCGAAGAGATAGGATGGCAAAGCAGACTGAACTTCGTGATTTTCTCAAAGCTGGATTTGAACACTTGACTATGTTTCGAATGTTAACTACTTTTGCACTCCTGCTCTTATTTTGTTTCGAACTTGGTTGTTGGTTTTTTCGTTTCCCTTGTTTTTTGAATGGTATTTTTATCTTGTCGAATCAGTCTTTATTTCGAATCATCAACAGTACATCGATGAGTTTTTACTCTACATCAGAAATTTCATCCACAACACTATTACATTAGAAATAAAATCTCCTCAAGTACTTGATATTCCAAGCGTTTGGAACATCCTTTCCTTCGGGGGTTCTGATTCGATAGGCTCTGTTCTTCACTATCTCTGAGACAATGTATGGTCCTTCCCAGGTTGGTCCCAATTTTCTAGCATTAAGCTCTTGCGTATTCTGAAATGTTTGTCGCAAGACCCAATCGCCGACGTTGAGTGACCTCAGTCGGACGAACTTATTGTAGTAACGCTCGATCACCCTCTGTTTTCTTTCCATAGTCTTAATGGCTGCTGCCCTTCTTTCGTCCAACAACTCCAACGACTCGAATGATTTTTCTTTATTTTCACTTTCATCGAACCATTCTACCCTTGGCCCTTGTTTGATTACCTCTATTGGTGCCACCACTTCTGCCCCATACGTGAGTGTGAATGGAGTTTCTCCTGTGATCGTCCTTGGGGTAGTTCGATAAGACCAGAGTACTACAAGCAACTCATCCACCCATGCCGACTTCGAAGCTCCCAAATTTCTTTTAAGTGTGTTGAGAACCATTTTATTCGTCGATTCGGCAAGTCCATTCGACTCAGGGTATCTCGGAGTCGAATTGATTAACTTGATTCCCAGATTCTCGCAGTAATCCGTGAATTTTTTGCTTATGAATTGTCTCCCATTGTCAGTCACTATCTCTCGTGGTAGTCCGAATCGACACACTATGTTCTTCCACACGAACTTTATCATCTCTGTGTCCCGTATGCTTGACAAAGGTTCAGCTTCGACCCACTTCGTGAATGAGTCGGTCGCGATGACTGCGAATTCCTTTCCCCCCTTTGCCTTGGGCATTTTGCCAGTGATGTCTATTCCCCACCGGTGGAACGACCAAACAGGTACATTCACGTGTAGTAAATCAGACTTCTTATTACTAAGATTTGTGAATCTTTGACACTTGTCACATTTTCGAGTGAACTCTTTCGAATCTTCCCTCAATGTTGGCCAGTAGAATCCTGTTGAAATGATTCAATGTGCTAAATTCCTTGGGCCAGAATGGTTCCCACAGCTTCCTGAGTGTACCTCTTCCAATATCTGAGTCATTTCGAGTTCACCTATGCATTTCAACCAAGGGCCCTTGTTGGGAAAATTATCTAAGTTTCCCTTCCCCAGTTGATAGCTTAGA
>JAPKLW010000072.1:589260-639935 GCA_026898455.1 Plectranthus barbatus
AGAGTGCAAGTTAGACTTATAAGTTCAATATTTCCGCTGCGTAACGTTATACACTCTGATAAACCGGGACCAACAAGTGGTATCAGAGCGGACGGTTCTTACAGACCGTTCGTTTCTGTGTCGCTTAGGACCGAGATCCATTTTCCTTGCACCTTGTTTGTCTGTCTGATTGTCTAGCTCAGGTCATCATGATGAACGTTCCGAAGCTGATGACTTACAATCCGGAGAAACATGAGGTCTGGCGCAAGCGGTCGCTGATCCAGCTGAAGAGTGTCCATCCAGAGATGAAGGATGTGCTGGAAAAAGGGCCGATAGAGATTACCAAGACACAACATGCGTTGGGTGATCGGCCAGCCGCAGAGGTTCCAAAGCCTCAAGACGAGTGGAACGCTGAAGATAGGAGAAGGAATCAGCTGGATTCCGTTGCTCTTGACATGATCCTATCTTGTCTCCCTGAACCATTGATGGAGGAAGCCCTCCAGTTTGAAAGTGCCAAAGAAGTTTGGGACTTTATTAATGGTCTTTGTCAAGAAACTGACCAAATGAAACGCAATAAATTGCAGGTGGCAGTTGACAAGTATGAATCCTTCCAGATGCTAACTGGAGAAACCATCAAGGAGATGGAGGCGAGATTCAACGTCATTGTCAGCGAGCTAAAGGCATTGGGCAGGACGTGCACGAATGAAGATCTTAATGCCAAGATCTTGTCCAAGATGCCTAAGGAGGATTGGTTTGTGAAAACCACCGCACTCAAGGAGAAAGATTTATCTAAAATGACTCCTAAAGAAGTTTTTGCTCAGTTGCAGGCACACGAATGGGACATTCAGATGGTGAATAAGAACGAGGCCATCAGGAATGTTGGATCCCCCAGCGTTAAAGCTCAGGACGAGGCGTACTTCGTCAAAAAGGACTTCAATTGGAAGCACAAGAAGCCCTTCCATGCTGAGAGACCCGCTGCACAGCACAACCAGCCGAAGGAGATCCAGTCCGCATCAGGATCTCATTCCAAAGGCGGCGAGAGCTCTATCGCTGAACTAGAGCAACAGATGAAAAGACTGGCTATCCTTCTGGAAAAAGCCAAGTCAAAACAGGGAGTTTCTTCTAGCTCATCTGACGGAAAATTTGTCAAGAGAGCTCCTCGTGCCTGTTTTCAGTGCCAATCCCCTGATCACTTAAAGTTTGAATGTCCACAGGTGGACAAAACTGAGAGGGAAAGGCTGAAGAAGCTCTTTGAAGAGCGTGCTTCCAAGGCTGTTGCCAAAGCCATGCTGACCAGGACGGAGGTGCCTGACATACCCGATCATGATGATGGGGAGTTTGAGTCAGATGGAGAGTCAGAAGAAGAAGCTCTCCTGGCATTTATGGCAGCTCTCGGAGAAGAGCTAGCTGAAGAAAATGCTGACAATGAGGAAGAACTGGCACTTGCTGCTGATAATGAGGTACAATCAGTTCCTCAATTGCATATCATGCCAGTACAAATCATAGACGATTCTGAGTCGCATTGCTCCGACTCAGAAGACGTCACTTTAGATGTTCTTCAGCATGAATTTTTAAAATTTTATGAAATGAAAAATGTTTTGGCTGGTGAAAATGCTTCGCTGAAAGGTCAAATTACTGTTTTGACCAGTGAGATTGAAAAATCGAGGTCCATCAGCGAAGAGCTAGCAAGTTTGAAAAAGGCTCATTCTGAATTGCTCCAAGATTTCCAAATTGCAAAAACTGAACGAGATAACTTTCACAATCTCGTTCTGGAGCAAGAAAACAAAATCAATTTTCTAAATAAAGGCTCGAAAGACTTGGAGGCAGCTCTAAGTCATTGGAGAAAGCCTTCTGATAAGTCCGGGTTGGGATTTACAAAAGATTTGAGCATAAATCAGCCCGAACAAATCAGTACTGGTAAGGGTAAGGGCCAACTGGCAAATGCATCAGCACCAGCTGGTTATGCCAGTCAGTCCCGTGTGGCTGATCAGCACAGGAACCATAAGTCCAGATACATAGGTGAGTCATCAAGACAAAATCCTCAACTGGCAAGATCCTCTGCTGACAGGACGCCAGCACACCCCAGGACGCAGACTAAGCCGAATTATTCAAAGGCAAGGAAGTCAGCGTCAGCTGCCAGTAGAATCCGACAGCCAGCACCAGCTGTCAAGGGATTCCACGCACAACCTTACAAGTATGCCAGTTGCCAGCATACTTACAAGGGATCCAAATCTCAGCGGAATACTGAGAGGAGGATATTTCCCGATAGGAGGAATACCTATCGGAGGCCTGAGCCCAATCAAAACCTTTTCTCAAGGGCTGGGAAGGCTAATCATCGTGGCCCTCAATTTCAGAGACCACCAAGGCAACACGATCAGTCGGAAAGAAATTTCCGACACTCTTGGAGGAAGAATACCTCCAGAGGATCTGCACACACAGCCACACCTTCCAAAACCATGCATTATTTTAGAAGGAAGGGAAAGGCCACAGGTGATGTCAGCAAGGGTAACACCAAGCTGAAGATCACACAAGTCTGGATTCCGAAAGGAATGATCCAGAGATCTAACCCTGCAGGACCCGCTGATGATCGGGGACCTAAATGATTCTATTTTTCTTGCAGGAACTAGGTCATGCAAGTCAGCTTCAGAGGTCGAGCGAGTGGATCATTGATAGTGGTTGTTCCGCTCATATGACTGGTGAGGAGTTCCTGTTTTCTGAGCTCACCAAGGTCAGAGGACCTCCAGTCATTTTTGGTGATAACTCCAAGGGCAGAGTTATTAGCAAGGGCTGCATCGAGAAGGATGATGTCCGAATTGTGAACGTATCCCTTGTTACCAACCTGAAGCACAACCTCCTGAGCATCAGTCAGCTGTGCGACAATGGTTATACCATTGTGTTTGACAAGTCTGGGTGCCAGATCAAGAATGAAGATTCTGGTGAGAACAAGCTGAAAGGTGTCAGGAGAGGAGGCCTTTATGTCGTTGACTGGCAAAGCGGGAAGACTGATACATGCTTTGTAGCCACCAGTTCCATGGAAACTAACTGGCTGTGGCACAAAAGGTTAAGTCATCTGAACTTCAAAACTATTAATTACCTAACCAAGCATGATCTTGTAGATGGTCTTCCCAAGGGCGGGTTCAAGAAGGAAGGAATTTGCAAGGCATGCCAGCAAGGCAAGCAAACCAAGAAGTCCTTCAAGAGCCAGTCACCTGTTTGCCCCAGTACCAGTCAGGTACTTGAGCTGTTACATATGGACCTGTTTGGACCAGTAACGCCGCAAACCATTGGAGGAAGGCGATATTCGCTGGTAGTAGTTGATGACTACTCGCGCTATACATGGGTCAAGTTGCTGAGGACAAAGGATGAGGTGAAGGTGATTCTTCCTGAGTTGATCATCCAAGCGCAGAAGCAACGCGAAGCAGTAGTGAAGCGAATTCGTTCGGACAATGGGACTGAATTCTGCAACGGTCCGCTGATGGATTTTTGCGCGGAGGCCGGGATCAAGCATGAGAGATCTACACCAAGGCAACCGCAGCAAAATGGACTGGCAGAACGTAGGAACAGGACGCTGAAAGAAGCAGTCCGGTCCATGCTGGCTGAGTCCGGCTTGGGACAGAGTTTCTGGGGAGAAGCGTTGGTGACTGCCTGCTACACTCAGAATAGAAGCGGGATCAACGACAGACTCCAGAAAACTCCCTACGAAGTGTACTTTGGTCGTAAGCCTTCTATAGCTCATCTTCGTGCATTCGGTTCACCATGTTATATCCATAATAATGGGAAGTCGAAGTTAAATGCTTTCTCGCCTAAGGCTGATGAGGGTGTGTTTGTCGGATATGGACATCCCTCTCACAAGGGCTATAGAGTATTTAACAAGACTACCCAGCTTGTGGAAATAACATGCAATGTTGTTTTTGATGAAGCCACTTTAGTGCGCAGGACCTTACGCCAACTGGCTGAAGATGTTCCTAAGGTCGAGGATGTCAGCAACCAGTTGGGCAGGAATTCTTCCGATGCTCAACCAACTGGTTCGACTAGACCTATGAATGGATCATCTTCACAACCAGTTCCCTCAGGTGCCCATCAGCAACCTGAGAGGGTCGGTGATGCAAATGATCTTGCTGAGACCTTACACTCAATCTCCCTGAGTGGACCTAGCAACAATCTAGGGGGAATCCCTACTGGCCTTTTTGAAGAAGAAGGCAATGATGGACCAGCTGGAGTGGATGTTCCAGCTGATGCTGACAACATTGGTGGAGGTTCAGACAACCAGTCAGAAGGTGATGCTGATGAAGTTGTTCCAACTGGTGAAGGTCCAGCACCAGCTGATGTTGCAGCCCCGACTGGTGGAAATGTGGAAGCACCAGTCGTCAGGACAGATGAACCTAGTTCACAGCCGGCACCAGCAGTCGCTGGTCCTCCCAAATGGCTGAGGGATTACCCAACCGATGCTATTCTCGGTGATCCGGAAGGTTCTGTCCAGACTCGACTCGGCAGTGCGCTCCTAAGTTGTTTTATTTCTCAAATGGAACCTACTTCCATAGGAGTTGCGCTAGAATCCGCTGATTGGATTAATGCCATGCAAGAGGAGCTTGCAGAATTCACTCGCAATAATGTTTGGGACTTGGTGGAGAGACCATCACATCAGTCAGTGATTGGCACCAAGTGGGTTTTCAAGAACAAGCGAGATGAGAATGGCACCGTGGTCAGAAACAAAGCTCGATTAGTCGCCAAAGGTTACAGGCAGTGTGAAGGGATCGATTTCGATGAGACCTTCGCACCAGTTGCCAGAATGGAGGCGATACGACTGTTCCTTGCTTATGCAGCGTATCACGGCTTCACAGTGTTCCAGATGGATGTGAAGAGCGCCTTCCTGAATGGCGAACTAAAAGAGGAGGTATATGTCGAGCAACCTCCAGGCTTTGAAGTTGGCACCAAGGTGTACAAGCTGAGAAAGGCCCTGTATGGATTGAAACAGGCGCCCAGGGCTTGGTACGAAACGCTGTCACAATTCCTTACCAGCAATGGATTTCGGAAAGGGAAGATTGATAGGACTCTCTTTCTTCTCAAGGATGGAGGTGACATGCTAATGGTGCAGATCTATGTAGATGACATCATATTCGGATCAAGGAATATAACTCTCTGCGAGAAGTTTTCTCAACTGATGCAGACATCATTTCAGATGAGTATGATGGGCAAGTTGACATACTTTCTCGGACTCCAGGTCCAGCAGTCAGCTGATGGAATTTTTATCAGCCAGCGAAAGTATACGAAGGATTTAATTCAGAAATATTGCCCAGAGAAAACTAAGTCCCTCAGAATACCTATGAGCACCAGTTGTCAAATATTTCTTGATGAGCAAGGTGAATCAGTTGATCCTACCATCTTCCGAGGAATCATTGGATCACTTCTCTATCTCACAGCCAGCAGACCCGACATATCGTTCTCAGTCGGAGTGTGTGCCAGATTTCAAGCCAATCCGAAAAGGTCACACATGGAAGCTGCAAAGAGGATAGTGAAATATCTGAAGGGGACTGAATCTCTTGGAATATGGTATCCCAGGAATGATGAGCTTACACTCATTGGATATTCAGATTCAGACTTCGCTGGATGCCGTATTGACCGAAAGAGTACCAGTGGTACGTGTCAGTTTCTAGGACACCAGCTGATCAGTTGGTTCAGCAAGAAGCAGCACTCAGTTGCTACATCTACCACTGAGGCTGAATATGTTGCCGCTGCTAGTTGCTGTGCTCAAATAATTTGGATCAAGCAACAACTGGAGGATTATGAAGTGGACACTGGCTGTGTTCCAATCTATTGCGACAACAACAGTGCTATGTGCATCACGAAGAATCCGGTTCATCACTCCAGAACCAAGCACATAGATATTCGACATCACTTCATTCGTGATCATGTCGAGAAGAAGGATGTCAGCGTGGACTATATCAGAACTGAAGATCAACTGGCTGACATCTTCACCAAGCCACTGCCAGAAGCAAGATTCAAGGAGTTGTGCATCAAACTCGGTCTTATGGAGATTGATGTGAGCCCCAATGATGAGGAAGAATGAGTCCCAGCTCTCATTCTGTTCTTGATCTTCTGGAGGACGCTGATTACGACTAAGTCCAAGCTCTTAGTTGTTTTTATTTAAGTGGTATCTCTATCTAACAAGTGGTGTCTACTGGCGGAATCTTGCCAGCATAGGCCATCAGTTGAAGCGAAATTGGGTCCCAGCTCCCAATTCCAAGAGAAGAGAAGATTATGCGGAATAAAATTGAGTCCAAGCGCTCAATTTTCCATCTTTCCAGTTGCCAGCTGATAACTGATGGAAGTTTGCCAGCAGCAAGAACTACCAGCAAATGGAGGCCTTCACCTCTGGGGTGAACACCTTTTTGGTGCGGATCCAAGAGGGGGAAAGGGCGCGAGCAGTCGCTGAGGAGGAAAGGGCTCGGCTTGCTGCAGAAGAGCATCGCATTGCTGCTGAGGAGCATTTGAAGAGGGAACAAGATATGGCGGCTCTTACAGAGATCTTGAGGAATTTAGCAAATCGCAGTCAATCACCTGGATCCTCATCTCAGCCATAGGTCTTGTACTCTTCATTTTTTTGTGTAAGTAATTTTGTACCAGTCTAGACTAGTCAGTTGTCCTTCCTGTACTTGTAATTTCACATCATTAATGGATTGATTACTGACGGGTTGACGACAATTTCTCATTGTCCAACTAATGTCTACTGATTTTTACTTACCAGCTGAACTTACACATTTTGTGTAATCAGCACCAGCACTCCATTTGATATTTTTTTAATACTAACCTGGCTCAGATTCTTACTTCATAATTTAATCGAGCAATATCTCTCCCAGTTTGAGGGGGAAGATCCTTAGGTTAGAGCTGATGTGAGGAAGTAGTTTCATGGGTTTAGATCTGATAGGTTTATTTGTAAAAACCCTGAAATATTCTGTAACTTTCCTCATCAGCTGAGTGCTCGCTGGTTAGGCTTTGATCGCACCAAAAAGGGGGAAATTGTTGGGAAAATTATCTAAGTTTCCCTTCCCCAGTTGATAGCTTAGATCTTTGATTTGGTGTTTAAGTGTTTTGGTGGATCAAATCCTAAGTCCAACCAGCGTCAGTTTGTCTCTAGAATAGCTCTAGTCTCAAATGTAAAGTCCTGTTTAGGTCTTTTGAGTTGTAAGTCGTAGCTGATCAAGACATGCTGACACTGTTCATCAGCATGAGAATCTCTTACCTGGTGAAGGATTTCACCAGCAGACGACTGACAGACCCATGCTGACACTGTTCATCAGCATGGAGTCAAGAGATAATGACTGGCTACTGTTCACCAGTTGGAAGGATTTCACCAGCAGGAGGCTGACAAATCCTACCAGCAGAATACGTGTTCTGGCTGACACTATTCACCAGCGGTGAAGCCACCAGTCATGGGAGATTCCAAGAGTTAACATCCAGACAAATTGGTAGACTAAGATTGTGCAAGCGCTAAGTCACCAGCAGAGACTGCCAGCACAAGATCACCAGTATGTTCTACCAGTCGGAGGTTACCAGCAGAATTGAAGATTCGCTCTCCCAGAGTCTTAGAGACAAAAAGAAGATTCGGCGAGGAACAGACTGACAAAGTAAGACTTTAAGGAAGGATATCCTTAAAGTCTATCAGTTCAAGACACCAGTTGCGATTCCTCGTACTGACGAAATAATGCCGTTCTGACACAAAGAGGTCTGTGTCAGAAAAAGCAGACACAGGTATGGCGTTTTCCTGAAATTCCTACCTGCCGCCGTCTGAAGTACATCCGAGGACAGAGACCCATTCCGGATGTGTCCAAACGGCTAGAATTTTAAATGAGATCCTGCGTCTATAAATAGGTTGGAATCACCAACATTTAAGACGCTTGCATCCTGAACATTTAATACTCTCCAACTACCGAAAGAACGAACATTCATTGCAAGCAAGCAAGCATCTTTCGAGGCTTTCTTTAAAGCTTTTCCGTGTGTTGATATCTTTCAAACACGAGACTTCAAGCTTCCTGCTTGTAAGTTTAGACCTCACTTGGTGTTCTTTCTCTTTCTGAGGAAGAACATAGCAGCTCTAGAGCCAGCCAGCTCTTGAGTTATTACGGGCAGTTTGCCGTAGAGGATTTACGTTCTTGGGAGAACTCAACACCCAACCAGTCAGAGGAGGAGGTTGAAGTGACGTGCTCGCACTCCATCCATCTGACGAGAGTTGAAGAAGGACAAGGACCGGGAGCAGTTGATCCAGTGGACTGGTAGACGGGGCATTTACCAGCTGGAGATA
Organism: Plectranthus barbatus; assembly: GCA_026898455.1. Lineage (NCBI taxonomy): Eukaryota > Viridiplantae > Streptophyta > Magnoliopsida > Lamiales > Lamiaceae > Plectranthus > Plectranthus barbatus. The sequence goes on from JAPKLW010000072.1 coordinate 597,539, forward strand.
GATCGTAGGAACTTTGTACCGGATTACTCTTATAGTGAATTTCCAGTGAGTCGACTGGAGAGTGGACGTAGATCAGTTGATCGAACCACTATAAAAATCCTTTGCCTTTATCTGCTTTCAGTATTTAAATTTGTATTTGAAACCCAGCACTCAAGTGCTGGTGTATATCTGAAAACTGATAACTGTGCAAACTAGGCTTAAAATATTCTAAGTGTTGAGCTATCAGCTGACCAGCCAGTCAGCCAGTCAGCTGAGCAACCAGCAGGACAGAGTGCAAGTTAGACTTATAAGTTCAATATTTCCGCTGCGTAACGTTATACACTCTGATAAACCGGGACCAACAGCCCTCAAATGACTTTTTGTACAACTCACCATTTAGAAGAATTAACCGAGCAGCTCTTCTAGCTACTCTTCTAGCTTCGACCCCTTGCTCATTACTTGTTCCAGATAAATAACTTTTGATGGGGTCCATCCATGAAGTTGGGCTCGAGATATTATTGATTGCGTTCGAGTCTTCGTTTTCATAGTTTGACAATTCTTGAGTCGCAGGCCACAGAGCGATCAAGAGTGGTACAACCTCTGATGTGCCTGGTTCCATGGAAGCTGCTAAAGTTGCTAAGGCATCTGTCTCACGTTACATTCCCTTGGGATGTGCTCCACCTTCACTTCTTCGAATTTTGACTCCAAGCTCTTGACGATTTTGCAATACGCAGCCATTCTCCCGTCTTTGGCTTGAAATACCCCAGAGAACTGGTTGACAACTAACTGGGAGCCCGACTTGACCCTTAATTTCATAACCCTCATCTCTTTTGCCAACTTCATTCCTGCAATCAACGCTTCATATTCCGCCGCATTGTTTGTTGCACGTAACTCAAATTTTATTGCCCTTCTGTATGTTATCTTTTCTGGTGATAGCAATGAGACTCCTGCTCCTGCACCGTTGCTATTACTTGCACCATCTATGTGTAAGTCCCAGAATTTAGTCGAACTTTGCCTGGACGCTGACTCGACTTCCGCTTGCAGTTGCATCTCTGGAGTGTACTCAGCAATGAAGTCTGCCAAAATCTGACTCTTTATGGCTCTCCGTGGTTCAAATCGCAAACCATATCCTCCAAGCTCCACTGCCCATTTCATCACCCTTCCTGATATCTCGGGTTTAGCCAGTACGTCTTTTATTGGGAAGTTTGTAACCACCATTATCTCATGCGAGTCGAAGTATGGTCGGAGCTTCCTTGAAGCCATCACTAAAGCCAAAATCAGCTTTTCTAATGCTGAGTAGCGTGTTTCTGCCTCGATCAAAGATCGGCTAATGTAGTAGACAGGGTGTTGTGAGTTTTCCTGCTCCCTTATCAACACTGCGCTTACTGCTCTCTCCGATACCACACGATAGAGTTGCAAGGTTTCTCCCTCCTTTGGTTTGGACATAACTGGTGCTGACGCCAAGTACCCTTTCAACAAAGTTAGAGCTTGGTCGCATTCCTGAGTCCATTCGTAGCGCTTCGATTTCCTTAATAACTTGAAGAACCTTGAAGTCCGATCCGAGTATTGCGCCAGGAATCGACTTAATGCTGCCAGCTTCCCAATCATCCTTTGCAATTCTTTCACCGTTGTTGGTGGTTTTAATCCTTGAATAGCCTTTATCTGGATTGGATCGGCTTCGATCCCCTGCCTGCTCACCATGTATCCTAAAAATTTCCCAGAAGTAACTCCAAATTAACATTTTGATGGATTCAGCTTCATGTTGAATTCTTTGAGTATGTCGAAGGCTCTGGCAAGATGATCGAGGTGCTCCTCCATGCTTAATGACTTTACTATCATATTGTCGATGTAAACCTCCATTGAGTCTCCTATCATGGGTTCAAACATCTTGTTCATCAGACGTTGGTAGGTCGACCCAGCATTCTTCAACCCAAATGGCATAACTCGATAGCAATATATCCCCTGATTCGTCATAAATGCTGTCTTTTCCTCATCTAGGGGAAACATCCTAATTTGATTGTATCCCGAAAATGCATCCATAAAAGACATTACTTCATAACATGCGGTCGAGTCAACAAGTTTGTCAATATGAGGGAGTGGGAAAGGGTCTTTTGGACATGCTTTATTCAGGTCGGTGTAATCCACACACAACATGTTCTTCCCATTCTTTTTCTTGACCACAACTACATTGGTCAACCACTCCGGATACTTGACCTCCCTTATAAACCCCACCTTCAAAAGGTTAGTCACTTCTTTGGCGATAGCCAGATTTTTCTTTGTGGGGAACCTCCTCCTCCTTTGATGAACAGGTTTGAATGCCGAATCGACTTGCAACCTATGAGAAATTATTATCGGGTCGATCCCAGACATCTCTGCATGACAAAATGCGAAGGCACTTCTTCATTCTCGCAAAAATGTTGATATTGCCTGCTTCGACTCAACTGAGTTCTTCTTCCCGATGTATGTGAACTTTGACTCATCCTCCTCCAACATTACAACCTCGATCTCTTCATGATGTTCCACCACTCCTATAGTTCTGAGTGTCACCGCGTAACAATCTCTGGCGGTATGTTATTCACCTTTTATCGAGCGTATTCCCCATGGTGTTGGGAATTTTATCACCTGGTGGAAAGAAGATGGGACCGCCTGCAATTCGTGCATCCAGGGTCGCCCCATTATAGCGTTGTAACAAGATTCTGCATCCACGACCTGGAATCGAACCGAGAGGTTGATTCCCTCCGAATAGACTGGCAAATATAGCTCTCCTACAGGAATCAACTGCTCTCCGCTAAAGCCTACCAGTTGGCTCGAGCTCGGATTAAGATTTTTCTCAGATATCCCCATGCCCTTGAATGCTTTCAGGAATATCAGATTTGACGAGGCCCCACTATCAACAAGGATTCTTCTCACTCTGCAATTCGCTATCAGAAGCTCGATGACCAATGCGTCATCGTGTGGGTGTCGAACCCCCTCAGAATCTGATGGTCCAAAAGTTATTTCTTCTTCTGACAACCATGATGTTCTTATCGAATTGACTCCTCTTGTTTCTCTCCGGTACCTTTTATATGCGTTCCTAGACGTTCCTACCATTGGCGGACATCCCGAGATCATGTGAATGGTTTTCTCGATTCGTGGTTCATTTGGCAATGGAACTCTATTCGCCCCTGTCGCCGTTTCTTTCGTTTCATTTCACTATTTTCCTTTATCCCTTCGCCAAGTATTATTCCTGCCTCTTCCTTTCAGTTGCTGTAGGTGGCCCCGGTCGAGAAGCCTTTGAACCTCCCTTAGGAAATCTCGACATTCTATGGTTCGGTGATCATACCCTTGGTGGAACGTGCAGTAGTTTTCCTGGGTTTTTTGCCCAACATTAGCCATCATCCTCGTTGGCCACCTTACTTCTCCTTTTAAGGCCATCATTTCCTGAGTTACTACTATCGGATTGGCGTTCAGATTAAAGGACTTTTGCATGGTCGTATTCGAACTTTGTACTCCTTGCCCCTTCCTGTCTCCCTTGTTTGCATAGGGCACAAACCGACTCGACCTTGCTGCTCCCGAGTCGACTTTGGCCGGAACACGTGCCTTATCCCTTTTTCCAAAATTCTCTTCTTCTATTTCCTTGCAAATTTGCTCCTCTGCCCTAGCCATTATTTCATAGTAGGTCGAGCATGGGTACTTCACTAACTTCCAAAACAAACTCGATCCCCGATTCAACCTATTTTTGAATGCCGAGATGGCCGTTTCCTCCAAACAATTAGGAATTACTACTTTTACTTCGTTGAATCGTTTTATGTAGTGTTGTAACGACTCCCCTTCTTTTTGCACAATTTGATACAGGTCATCCGACCATTTCGGGATTCTTCGACTGCTTGAGAATTGGGCCGAGAACTGCTTATGAAGCTCGGCAAACGATGATACACTCCGACCTTTAGATGCATAAACCAATGCATAGCTGCCCCCTCGAGACAAGCCCCGAAGCTTCTACACATGCAAGCTTCTCTAACCCCCTCTGGAATTGGTGTTGTTTGCATCTTGAACTTGTATAACGTTACAAATTCGTCTGGGTCTGTCGTTCCGTCGTAAGCCTTAATTTGGGGGATGGCGAGTCTTTCTGGGATTTGAGCATTTGCAATCCAATGCTCGAACGGTGAATCGTTATAATCCCCTGTTACCGCCCTAGTCGAGAGGCTCACTAACCCGGGCACTGTTGAAAGTGCCTTTGTTAACTCTTCCACTTTTGATTCGAGATTCCTCACTCTCTCATCCTTCCCATCATTTATGTTTCGAGCGTCGAAACGACGGGTGTTCTCCGAGTTTGTCTCGAAGTGTTCATCGGTTGTGGCTTCCATCCTGCTTTGTTCTTGGAATAACTCCAATTGCTCCCTTAATCTCTCCGCATCCACAGTTACTAGTCGATTCTGCTCTCTCAATTGCTCCATTTCCTCCTGCATCTTCCTCATGTGTTCTTCAAACACGTTTCTAATCACCACTGAATTTTCTTCGCTGAAGGTATTATTCCCCTTCCCATTTCCAGATTCGTCCATTTTTTGTTCCTTCTTTCAATTTCCCACAGACGGCGCCAATTGTTGTTTCCTTGATGTTCGTAAAAGAGATTGAAATTGAAAGAGTACTAAAATTTGGGATCTGGATTTAACACTGTTTTCTTTTCTTTTCTCCAATATTCCCAGAAGAGAGTTTTCTCTCTTCTCTTCTTCATTTATATAGACAGGCAGAGTTTTACATGGAAGATACATGATTTTCGAAGTCAATTACTAACATTCCATATGGAAACGACATAAATTTAGAAGGCGTTGTCAATCCCTTGATTCTTGTGGAGTGATCCCTTGATGTGGGCTTCTTTAACTGATTTGATTCTTCTTTCCTTTCTTGCATCTTTAGCTGTTCGAATTAGTGTTAAAATGACCATCGACTCGATCGTCTATGACATTTGATCGAGTCGTAGGGTATCGAATCGAGCTTGCTAAGTCAATTATGAGTGGTTCGATCTGGGGTATAACAATAAATATTCAGGAAGACTATTTTCCTCTCCTTTTTTATAGATAATTTCAAAATCAAAAGGAGCTAAATGTGCTTGCCATGTTGCAAACATTTGTTTAGAAACATCATGTTTAAAATCTTTATTAAACATAAATCTTGCAGTATTATAGTCTGTTTTAATAATAAAATGTTGATTATGTAAATCATCTTGAAACTCTAAAACACATTTGATAATTGCAAGAACTTCTTTAGCTATAGTAGCAAAATTCTTTTGAACATTATTCCATTTTCCTGAATAAAATCTAACCAAATAATTTTGTTTTGTTTCTGGATTAATTTGTGTTAGAATACCACCATATCTTATGTTAAGTAATCCTAATTGGAAAAAGATTGTAAAATTATTATTATTATTATTAGAAGTAGAGGCATTGGTGTTATTATATTTTTATACACGTTTTTTTTTTAAAAAAATGCAATATATTAATACCTCAAAATATACATAAGAATATTAATTTTCTAAGCTATAATCGTATAAATCTTGAAAAGTCTAATGACCTTAATTTTATATATTCATGAAAACTAGACAACAAAAACCAACCTAAATCATGACTATCAGTATCATCATCATCATACATTACACTGACTACAGAAAGCAAGCCATGGCAGCTCGTGGAAAGCATCTACACATTCAACCTCTCCAGCAACTGGCAGGTGAGGCTACGAGTTGGGACTTGTTTGTTGAGGTTTGTTTGAGCAAACACACCTCGCTTTCGTCTCCGTCAGTGTCTGCACAATAAAGAAGAGAGAGAGAAAATATAATGAGGGGAAGATGAGGTTGGTGGGACATTCATTGGTAGGGTTTCATATGATTCTTGAATTCTTTTTGTTTTTTTTCTTACATCTACTTGCTTCTGAAGGTCTTTAATGAATTGGACTGCTAAATCCAGCATATCAGCTGTGCTCGTCTGCTGCAAAAAAACAAAAGCTATATCAGCAAAAATTGAGACAAGAATATCAGAAACATAGGCTTATCTTTGGATCATATATACGAGATTGTTAAATATCCCACATCAATTAGTGAACTGGGAATTATACCATTATACGGTGTAATTTTCCTCTCCTAGGAGGCCAGTTTTGTAGGGAGATAAATGAGAACTTTAAATGGTACCAGAGTCAGGTTCAGTTTAATGTGGGATTCGAATTATCCCGATGATGGGATTCCCGTCAGGAGTATACTACCATATAATGGTGAAGGTCCCCTCACCTTACAAGTCGATTTTGTAAGGAGAGAAATGAGAACTTTACATGCTACTAGAACCAAATTTAGTTCGATGTGAGACCTGGATTCTCCCGATTATGGGATCTGAATTATCCCGATGCTCCGTATGTGAGGGGTGTGTTAAACATCCCACATTTACTTAGTGACATGGGAGTATATTATCATATATTGATGAAGGTCCCATCTCCTCACAAATCAGTTTTATAGGGAGAGAAATTTAGCTCTATTTACAAATATGTAGGTATAATATATGTATGTATCTACCTTGTCCATATTTGGGAAAAGATCTTGCAACTTCTTCATCTTCTCACTGATTCTAGTCCTTCTCATCTGATCATACATCATCATGTTCACACAAAACCAAAAGAGAGAGAGAGAGGGACTAAAAATTTATGAGATGCAAGAGTTTTACCCTCTCTGCTATGCTTCTTGGATGAGTGGCACAGCCTCTCTTGGCCCTAATCTGGCACGGCACCGTCTCAGGTTGAAACTGCAGAAACTTCTCTACTTCCGCCATTTCTGATGAAGTTTTTGGCAAGCTCAAATGGTGAACCAAACCATGATGGCTCTTCCTTCTCTCTCCATTCTGATGAAAAAGATGTGCATCAGCAATCAGAGGCTGATCTACATTTTTTCCGTTTTTATAGTATCATAATCTGGTATTTTTTTAGAATAGCCCCTCGTAAAGAAGAAAAAATGAATAAAAATAATAAAAAAACTTTTGATACGAAGGAGAGGCAAAAAAAAATTTCAGTCCCCTTCAAATGAAAAGGCAAAGGCAAAAGTAAAGCTCCAACCTGGTTTTCCAATCCATTGAAATTGGAAAACATGTTATCATCATCGTCGTCATCATCATGATTATCCCTACTTCTTTTCAAGGTGTTGAAACTAGAGCCATTCCAAGAGTCTGGAGGGAAGACTGGTTCGAATTCGCGGGCACTAGCAGAGGTAGCCCTTCCCAGCTGATGGCCATTTTCGGGGCTGCGTGTCTCGTTCACATTCTCAGGTATGCTGGGCATGAACCTGGAGCAGGAAGATGGGGCAGATGAGAAGTTCATGTGATTGCTCATGGCTGCTGATGAACTTGCTTTTGAATGGACTCTGTAGTTTCCTACCTCTCCCATTATGCCATAACCTAGTAAGGTGTAAACAAATTGTCTCAAACTCAAAAACCCTTGTAAGAAACTGGGATTGGGTTCATTCTATACTCTAAAATCATGAGGAATCCATATCAAGATTTCTTCAGAAATATTATCTAACTTGGCATTAATCAGATGAAAATAATTCATCATTTTGGGAAAATAGGGATTTTATCCAAAAAAAATTTCTTTCTTGAAATTTTATTTAGAAGTTTATTTGTGAGAGGATTTTATCCAAAATAATTTTCTGTTTTTAGAATTTTTATCCAAAGTTTTATCTATAAGGAGATTTTATCGAAAAGAATTTTATCTAATTTAATTGACGGTTATTCTTTTACGATAAATCACCTCTTAAATTCTGTATAATTTTAAACTAATTAATGATCTACATGAACATCAGTTGATGTGGACACTACATGAAATTTAACATATTATTCATTATTAAAAAAACTATCGTCAGTTAAATTGAATAAAATTTCAAACACAATATATTTTTTTTATAAAATCCTCTAATAAAAAAATCATTGAATAAAATTCCAAGAAGTGAACACCTTTTAGATAAAATTCTATTTCTTCCCTATCATTTTCTCATGAAGAGCCTAAAAGTCAACCCAAAGGCCAGAAACAACACCTATTCCCAGCTAAACTTCATCAAATTGTTCAATCACATGATTTCCACAACTCATTCAAACAATCCAAAAAACTCAAAACCAAACACCAAATCAAGAAAAAAAAAAAAAAAAAAAAAGTTACCATTGAAAAAGCCAGCGGGAGAGCTGCTCTGCCTCACAAGATTCGACCCATTCCTCAAATCCATCCCCACAGAGTAAGACCCAACAATAACACCCCCACCCCCACTCACTGCACTCTCATAACCCATCTGCCCATTCACCTGCAACCCGGGTCGGGTCGCGGAATCCACCCTCGTTTCCCGCTTCATCTGATAATGCATCTGATTCTGATTCTGATTCCCACCACCACCACTCCCCTTCTGACCCAGATCACGAGGCCCATCCATCAACGCAGAGAATAGAGCTTCCGATTCATCCCCGCTGCTGCTGTTATCAGTGTTTGGATCCAAAAGGGCCGCCAGAAACGAGCTCGGCGCCGATCGATATCGAGCCAATCCGCAGCCCTGCTGATGGTGATGGTGTTGGAGCTGAGCTTGATTCAGAAACAAATCAGAGCCCATTGAATCTTCGCTCTTCGGGAACTGCCCCTCATTGGAGAGAAGAAAGCTGCTGTTTCTGCTCATGTCTGCTTGAGATCGACTACGAACTAAAACATGGCAGAAAATGGAAAGAAGAAAAGACAGGATTTTTTTTTTTTTTTTGCTAGAAAAAGAAAAAAAGAGGAAATTACTGAAAACAAGGGTGGATCTTTTCTTCGTGGGGTTTCTGCTTTTTTTGCTACAGATTGAGATTGGGGCAGAGCAGAAATGATTGAGTTGATGCCCGATCGCTATTTATTCGCACCAAATCTCTCAGCGTTTGCCCTTCCTTTTTATCTTTTATTACAAATGCGTATCCCTTACCGACATCACCCGCCACTTGAAATTACGGTGCTGCCCTTCGTTTATGTATTTATTTCCTTGTAACACCCAAGATTCTATGAGCTTGACTAGGGGTGTAATCAAACCGAGTCGAGTCGAGTCGAGTAGTGTCGTGCTTAAGTTTGATTCATTTAGTTTCGAGTCGAGCTTCGAGCTTTTTTATCGAATATTTTGATGTTTACGAACTCTGTCGAGCTTTTATCGAGCCTAAACAAACTTTCTAAATTTAGAATATATTTAATATGTTCATTATTATTTTGAATAAAAAATTATTTATTCCAAAAATAATATCATATTCATGCTTAAATTCTAAATTAATCTCATTATTAAAATAATTTATCATTATTGTTACTCTTAAATCATGAAAATATTATTATTATAAAAGTAAATATTTTATATTTTTTACTAATTTTAGCTAACGAGCCAGCTCACGAGTCGAATACCATGATGCTCAAGTTTGGTTCATTTAATAAACGAGTTTTCCTAAACGAACTCGAATGAGCTTTTATCGAGTCGAGATCCGAGTAGCTCACGAACAATTAGTTTGGTTCATTTACACCCCTAGCCTTGACAAAAAAAAAAATGGAATGTAAGCTTTTACAAATTCATTTCAATTTATAACAAAAATTTGTGCGAGATAGATTTATGATTTTTTCTTGTGAGATGAATAACCGAATTCTTCAGTAAATGATATATTTTTATTTAATAAATAATATATATTTTTATATATATAATATAAATCTTATGTAATTCGTTTCACACAATTTTTGTTGGAAATTATCTCTCACAAAATAGTAAAGTTATCTTTTGTTAGTAGCAATTTAATTTCGTGCTGAATAAATTGTTAAATATTACATGTCAATAATGTGACTTGAATTTAAAATTTTATAAGAACGAAGTCGTTCTTGTTAAACCTTAGTTCTAAATTATTTAAAAAACTGACACTGTTTTATAAATTATAATTTTAAGAAAAAATAAAATAAAAAGGTGTATAATTGACACATGGTATTTAATGACTAACTCAGCACAAAATTTATATGCAGCTAGTGACGAAAGACACTTTTACCTAATAGAATTAAATATTGTAATTGTTAAGAAATTAAAATTTTTATAAGTCAAATTCTACATTCAATCAGCTATTCATGTATAAAGTTGATTTAAGTTGAGTCAAGTAATTTATAATTTTGTGTAGACTTCTTGAAATGTAATTGATAGAAATCAACAATCATTCAGAAGACTGGTAGAAAATAATGAAGAATTGATTTTCAGTTAAGAATAAGTCTTAGCTGTATTCAATGAAATGACAAAAAAACGATAATTAAAAGAACTAAGGCTTTTATTTTCGAAAGTTAAATAGCAGATCCAACTGAGATTCCTCGAACTGACGGAAAAGAGTCGTTCTAATGAAAAATTATGTCAACGTTCAAGGATAGTATGACCAACTACTCCAAAATGGCTACTTTTCAAATGAAGCACAACATCATCACTCTTTCTAGTCCGTATATATACCATAGGAGATTTGTAGGATAGGGTAACACGCGCAATAATTCAACATTGAACCGATCTGCAAACTAAATCCTAGCTTCCAAAGCATTCACCGTGTTATATACACGAGACTCCCAACTATCTAGCTTGAGATCAAGAGTTCAACTTATCTTTACGATAGCTGAATCTGAGACAACATGTTGTTTATCCTCAGAACCGAGAATCACCATCTCGCCTCTCTATGTTCTGTGAAGACCTAAAATCACACCCATCCAAACCTAACGATGTGTTTGTGATAAGGCCCTCTGCCTGAAGTTGCCTGGAATTCAGAGGATGCAGGAGCTTTCCGAAACCAGAAGTTCAGTTGCATTCTGTTGAAAACTGATCTTTAGTGATTTCTAATTTTTTGGATCGAAGAGTAGACATAGGATCTTTGTAGTCTGAACAATAATATATAAGGTGTTATTTATTGATTTACTTGCTCGCTTATTTGTTTGAAATCCAACAACTGACTAAGTTGTTATTGTATTACTTGAGTTAATTTAAAATCTCAACAAATAATCAATTTCATAAAATTCAATTAACTTGAGTAAGAGTTATTTTGGATCACTATCTATATCTAAGACTTTCGTTGTATTTATAACTGATAAATTTAGAGCCAACGGTAATGTATTAAAAATAGGGATAGAATTCTCTAATTAAGCTTACTATGGGATATAGTTAAGATTCCTCATAAAATCCCACCTATTAGTATGGTAACAGTTTATTGGAGGAAATTATTAAAATATTTTAATAATTAAGATTAATAGTCAAAGTTGTGATAATTATGATTTATGTGCGTAGTTGTTAGTTATTTAGTTAGTAGCGTTAAAGAGAGTATTAAATATCATAGTGATGAATAATTTTATTATTATAATGAATCAATATGTCAAACTAAACATTAATCAATATTAAATAAAACCATAAATATGGTTCCAGTTTTCTAAATAATTATTATGCTATAGAGAAAAAAAGATTGTGAATAATATGTATAAATAAGGAGTATTTTAAAGAATGTTAATTATGAGTGATACATACATATTATATATGTATATATCAGATAATAAACATTTATATAATTTTGAGCAAATTAATCATTTTTAAATATATGCAATATACATAAATATCAGATGAAAAATCATGAAATATTAAATTGATATATAGTGTGAAAAAATGAATTAATCTAAGCAAGATATAATGGACGAATTGTTCAGAATTCGAAACTAATTACTCCCTCTGTCCCGCCAGATTAGTCCATATTTCCATTTTCGTCTGTCCCACTAGATTAGTCCATTTTCCTAAAATGGAAAAAAATCTCCTCACATCAATAAAATATTATTTCCACTACACTCACAGACATTGGTTTCTGTGCCGAAAAGAAACTGGACTAATCTAATGGGACGGAGGGAGTATTAAATTTGAAAAAGGTGGAAAAGAAGAAGAAGATGTTGTCCGATATATCAAAACAACAAACCATGACGATCTTAATTTCCACTATATCGAATAAATTAGATGGAAAAGTCTAAACAAAAATTTGAATTATCGATCTATTAAATTGGCTAGGTAGAATTATTTTTTTAATCTCCCTTACCAAAGATAGATATAATTTTATCCTATCTCTATATATAAACATTAAAAACGTAAATATGGGTCCCTTGTTCGGAGTGCGGTGATGAAAACACTCTACTTATAACCAAGAGGTTATGAGTTCGATTTTCCATGAAGATATATGGGATGTGTCTTTAACCTCTCTTTTTCATAATATTACCTTCAATATTCTCATTTTGTAAAATTATTTAGGAATGTAATTTTAAATTACTAGATAAAAATAATACCAAATATAAATATTGGATCATATAATTAAATATTAAAATATCCAAAATAGTAACTCGGACCAAATAAGCATAACAGAGGGAGTATATAATACGAAGTCTAGTTTGGTGCTAGTTTTTGGAGGAGTGCGAAACAGACTTTAATTGCTACTTTGATTATGGAGGCAAATTTGTCTCAAGATGCATTTGGATCCTCTGCTGTGCACATAAGCACAAGGGGTGATGTTACTCTTACGAATAAGAAATTAACCCAGTGCCTAGGTTAATAAAATATAAATTAAATTTAAATTTGTGGTTTAAACATGCACATTACTCCCTATTGTGCCTATGTACACAACAAAGAATCCAAATCTCCTCGAGATCTTTCTCAATATGTAAAACATAAGGGAATTAGTAGTCATCAATTTGGTGCTAACGTATAGTAAGAGAATCAGTAATTTGTATAGTTGGTAAATTCTTGGTTGAAGAAAAAGTTATCAAAAGCTTAGAAGCATGGAGAACTTGGGCAGTAAGTATTCTGTATGTATCTTTTGACTTTCAAGTTTCAACACCCAATTCAATTCGCATTTATCCATTTCACTAGTTCATCAACCCTAAAACCCGAAATAAGAAACTTTCAATTACTTGAATATTTTATTGAATAGAAATAATAGAAAAGGCAAAAGTATTTTTGGAATAACCTTGGCAGCTAAATAAAATATATAGCTTTCAAATTGGGAGAAGATGCATGCATGTATTGGATATGGTTCAATTTCTTGATGATGATGCTTTCTTATTTGTTTCTTTCTAGATTGATGTTTTTGGCTTCCCTTTTTAGGTTCATGTACATATATAGTTGAATGTGATAAAATGAGAAATAATATTTACTTGATTAGCTATCAACTTATTATTATTTTTTAAGATTAAAACAAATGATCTATTTCATAATTTCTTATTTGTGTGTTCTTGCATTCTAAATCTTTAATCACATAATGCTTCACTATTAAATCTTTATTAAATGTGAATAGACGTAATCACTATTGTTGGTACTCAAATAAGAAATAAAATATGCAGCGAAAATATTAAACTCTTGCACTTGGTTTTGAAAATTGACTTGACTTAATTTTTAGTTTAAGAAATTCAATTTAAGCTCAGAAGTTATTAAGTAAGTTTCAGATTATACGCTTCAATACTTAGTCAAGTATTGAAGGTTTCAAAGTAAGTATGGAGACCTAGAATGCAGAAACTTAAAGAAAGCGAGTAAATAAGACAGGATATTTATAGTGGTTCAGAGTCAAAGTCCTACGAACACTCTTGAGTCTTTTCATTCATCGCTCGATAGAAGATGTGGGCCTGCTCCTCGGTGTCAACTCCATGGCCCGGGCAACTCCTCAATAGCTCATTGAACCTGCCCCATGCCTCGAACAAGGATTCGTCCATTTTCTGGTGGAACTGCAAAATCTCCATCTTATTCTGAATGATCACATAAGGTGGAAAGAAGGTGGCGAGGAACTCTGCACGGAGATCTGCCCAGGTGTGAATGCTGCTGCAATCCAGGGCTGTAAATAGAGGTGAGCAAAAAACCGAAAAAACCGAAAACCGAACCGAACCGAACCGAACAAATTTTGGTTATTTCGGTTCGGTTATTTTAGTTTTCGGTTCGGTTCGGTTACAATTTTTTAAACAATTTGGTTTTCGGTTTGTTTTGTATTTCTCCGAACCGAATTAACCGAAAAACCAAAATTATATATATATATATATATATATTATTTATATATATATATAAAAATACATTTAACTATATTTAATTTCTTTTATAAAAAAAAAATACATCTAAGTCCTAACTCATTTTCATACCCTGCCGTAATTCCTAAATTGTGCACTTGCCTCTCAGCCGCTGCTTGCTGCCCCCCTCGCCACTTCGAGTTCACCCCTCCCACTTGCCTCTCGCACGGTCGTCGGTGGCCTGTGTCGGTGCTCATAGCCCTTCCGGCCTTCCTCTCGCACTCGCAGTTACATTATCCCTCTCGCACTCGCACTGTCCTTCTTGCACTTGCAGTCTCCCTCTCGCACTCGTCTCTCGGCTCTCGTTGTCTCCCTCTCCCTCTCGCAGTCTCGCACAGTCGCCGGTCGGTGCTCACAGTCACAGCCGGCAGTCTCCCTCACGAAGTGGTCGCAGTCTCGCACAATCGTCGCAGTTGTTGTAGTCTTTGGTCTCCACTGTCGGCAGTCTCGCAGTCTCCCTCACGCTGCTAATTGTTGGCGTTGCATATGAGATTGTTGATTTGCTGCTGCTGCATATGGGATTGCCATTGAATTAATATAGGATCATTTTATTATTGATTGTTGATTTTCTGCTGCTGCATATGGGATTGTTGAGTTGCTGCTGCATATTGGAATGTAATTATTTATCTTGTTTTATTAACTATTGTTTGTATGTTGGATCATTTTTTGCCTTTGAATTAATATTGGACTATTTTCATTGTTTTATATGTGCATGTTTTGAATTTTAAATTTTTTGGAGAAAATATTTTGGTAAAAACCGAAAAACCGAAATAAAAAACTAAAAACCGAACAGGAATTTCGGCTCGGTTATCTTTCCTGTTCGGTTCCAAAAAAAATTCGGTTTTTCGGTTCGGTTTTTTTCAGGCAAAAACCGAACCGAAAAACCGAATGCTCACCCCTAGCTGTAAACCACGTCCGAGCAAGATCCCGAAGTGAGAAGGGAAACAAGCATAGACGGATCATATCCTGGCTGACTCTGTTCTTCTTGATGGTATCACACACCTCCACGAACATTCGAAGATAGGTGTACGGATTCTCCAAATTGGTTCTGTTGAACCATCTGTATCAAGCCGATTTTGAGTTCAAATTTATTGGCAGTGATACCAATAACAAATCCCTCATTGCCGGGTTGTGGTTTGTATCTCCTTGCCATGGCATTCAGATCCTCATCGTCGGAGTCCTCTTGGTGGCGCCTTTCTCTTTCTCGATCTCTTTCTCTCCTTGCAGCCTCAGCTCTCTTTGCTTCTCTTTCCACCATTAGCTGCTTGATGATGTCTTTCATGTGATTTACCTCTTGGACTAGAAGAAGGGCACTCTCTTAAGTTATGAGTTGTGTGTTGGGATCCTCCAAGGGTGGCATGGTATGGTCTTCCTCATCATTTGGGTTGTTGTGTTGAGCCATGTTGGTGGTTGTGTTTTGTTTTTCTTTGTTTTTCCTCCTCCGGATGGTGCCTTCGATTTCTGGATCGAAAACTTCGTGTGATTTTCCCGAGCCCTTATGTTCATGCAACCTGAGAAAAATCAGTTTCAGAATCAGCCTCTGTGTCAACCGACAGGGGCCCTATCGATCGACATGAATGGCGTGGTTGTGTCGACCGACACAGTGTGTGTCGACCGAAACAGAGCGCAAAAATAGAAATTTTGCACACGCATACAGCACGAAATTAAAGCAAAAATAAAAATAAAAACTCAATCCAACATATTTAAAAACAAACTAATAATAGAATAGAATCTAACAATCCCCAGCAATGGTGCCAATTAGATCGCTGAAAAATTAACCAGACAAATTATAGTACAACGACAAATAAATTTAGGAAACACTTTAAGGTGGTCGAACCCATAGATACTGTATAATGTCACTACCCTATGTACTAGTCATAGTTCTTAAAACATAGTTGTTTGAGTACTTGAAAATAGGGGGTTTTGTTTTGTAATTTAAATATGACAATGCTGAAAGTAAAGGTTCTTGAAAACAGAATTTAAAGATACAAATTCCAAGGCAGGTAATCTAATCATCAACATGCAAATTCATCAACTCAACAATGGGGATTAATTCAGGTTCATATGGATAGAATTCCTTGGTTAGACAATTAAACCCTAAATTACTAAATTGTGACTATCTTCTCTCGGTCACAAAAACACAAATTAGTCAATCTCAATAATTGTCTAATTAAATCCTACAAATTAATTCTTCATTTTGAGACAGAAAATAATTGCATTTAATCTCTTCTTTTTATTACCAATTTTCACCTTTCGGTCTTTCAATTGATAACTACAAACTTAGATTCAAATTTATTGCTCGATCCTTCTTTAAATTTAGATTCAATTAATTAAGCTCTAGAAATTAAACCATGCTATTGAGTTGATTTATTTAAACATGCATCAGATAGATTATCAAAGCCCTAGAACCTATTAGGATTTATAGCCACAAATCATGACTTGAAATAAAGAAAACATATTATTAAACACATAAAATACCTCACAAATGTAGAGGAACCTTCAATGTCTTGAAAAACTCTTATGCAATAGTATTCTAAGTGTAAAACAAGTGATAATCAAGATAATTTTGTGCCCTAAGGTAGAAAGTATTTATAGAGGAGTGAAAACATCAATACAACGTATTGGACTAAAATATCAAAAATAACTAAACAAGGAAAAATTTCCCTTCTCGGCCTGTGTCGATCGACACACATGCACCCATGTCGACTTGGCAATCTTCAACCTTCGTGTCAATTGACACAGAGCGTGTCGATTGACATGCATGCAAGTGCCTTCTTCCTACTTTGCCTTCGATCAACATCTGACCTCTGTGTCGGTTGACATAGCCCATGTCGGTCGACACAAAGGTCCTACTTTAGGATTTTAACACGTCTTCCAATTTGGTCGACTTACCGTGTGTCAATCGAAGCAACAACTCGGTAGAACTCGACTCTTCTCATCTTTTGCTCACTTTTAGCCTCAAATACCTACAAAACTTAGCATCACAAGCATAACATCCTCTATAATACACTCATGCACGAAAAATAACTAAAAAACTAACCTAATTGCACTAAAATAAGGGAGAAAAACATGGATACATGAGTACAAATATGAGCTTATCAATGGTAAAGACTCAATTTTTTTACACAAGAAATAAGACACGACACGAAATTAAACTGAAAGGAAAGAAAAGGACACGACCCGATTCTGGATACCAAAATGATACGAAAAAAAAACCACAACATAACTCTTGATACCAAAATGATACGATCCTCGCCGGAAGGTTAAGATCGTAGCCCAGGAACTCGAATGAAATGACTCAGACACGACGCGGAAGCAAACTGATAACTTGATACGATGATGAAAATTCAACACCTTTGAAGTCGACCCTTTGAGAACCGTAGGCAAGGACGAAAACGAACCCCTACGACCCAATAAGCAACCCGTCTCAACAACGATGGATATAGTGAAGACGCCACAAACGGATGTTAAAGTCCGGTAGATAAGTCAATATTGAATTTCAAGGTACTCTTCAAGAGCTTTCAAATAAATGGAGAATAAAACTCACGGATATTTAAACTGAAAACTGAATTACAATGAAAATATGAAGCCCTATTTATAGGGAGAAAATAAAATCTCTAAACCTAATCTAACTAGGAAAATAAATTTGAAAACCATATCAAATCTATCAAGATATACAACAAATATATCTTAATATCTTTGTAATAAAACGAAATCTTAATCCTAACAAATCTAGAAATCAAACCTAATCAAATTAAAACTAAATCAAATCATATCAAGATATATCAAATCTTTTATCATATCTTCTTGAAATATCTTGATAAATCTTTCCAACTAGATCTCCATCAAAGTTGGTTATGCCCGTGATAATCAATATCCCAAAGTAAGATATTGGTTGCTATGAATATAACTTTGGAAAGTTATATTCACCAATAAAATAGCTTCAGTCTCGTGCTTTTTAGCAGTAACACGGAAATGAATAACTTAAGTTAGAAACTTAAGTCTCATGTAAAGAACAAAGAAATTCAAAAAGTTTTGAGTAGAAAGTTGAGCAGAGTGTCGGCTTAGCTTTTCACAAGATTTTCGATGGTGATTCCTCTGTGTTGTCGAGCTATTTATAGGCTCTTGGTTGATATTTTGAATTTATGTCTGTTAGACTTGGACTTCCATCCGTTAGAGACAAATATTGGATTGTCCAATCACAACCATTCTCCCTGCTCTGTTTGTCGTTTACTTTTATTTTTGGCAGTGTACTTTTTACCTACTCTTGTCAGACTAAGTTTCGGTCCGAGGAATCCAAGTTTAAGTCTTCCTCGTATTGACTTTTGACATTACTTTTAGACTTCGCAAGCCTGACTTCGAAATCCTTGTGATTCACGTGCTCTTGGAATGCTGAAACTTGAAACTAACATTCCCAAGTCAATTTTAGTTTTCTTATCTTACTTCGGAAAATTTAGTTTCCAGAAACTAAGTTTCAACCACAAACACTTGTCTTCAGAACTTTAAGTTTCTTTGGCTCTTCTCCTCAAGTATAGGAACTTGGTTCTTAACCATATCGAGCTTTTGTTATCTTGAGATCCACCATCAGAAACTCAGTTTCTGATTTGTCCGCTCGGTCTTCAACATCTAAGTTTTTAGTCTATTAAAATTCGATCAATCTTATACAAAGATTACATTCAAAGACTCTAAAAACTTAATGCTAAACTAAGTATTGACATATCAAAACATCAATTCGGAGTGAAACTGAAACTCAATTTCTAACAACTATTTCCAATATGTTGAAAGTTTTTAGATTTTTTTCTCAATATGATAAAAATTATATTCCTATTTTTAAATATAATATATTAAATTTATTTTAGATATCAACATAACTCTAATTCATAATTTATTGAAAATAGCAAAATACTTTAACTACTAACCCTCCGAATAAATTTTCAATTTCATGTTTTTATATGTCATTCCTAGTGTGTAACGCTCTTTTTGTTAATTTTATCCTTAAATGGAGATTATTTTTTTAGTTATATATGTCACTTTGGACATTATTTTTTCATTCAGGTTATATATATAATTCTTGAGTTTTTTAGTTGAAATAAATTATATACATTAAAAATAAACTCGATCAAGTAAAAGTAAACAAATGAATCTTATAAATTAAATATAAAAAGAAAAAAAAATAAATTTGAAATAAAAAATAATCTTTAAGAAATTAAAGAAGAGTCGTCATATTGTGTGTGTTTTTTTTTTTGCAAATTCTCCAATGAGACGGTCTCATCATTTTTATTGTTAGACGAATTTAATTAAATGATGTGTTTCTTTATTGCAAATGATGTCTCACCATTTTTATTGTGAAAGGAATTTAACTAAATGATGTGTTTCTTTATTGCAAATGGTGTATTTCTTTGTTGCAAATAATGTAATTTTTAAAAATAAAATGATGTATTTAACTTATTAAAATAATGTATTAAGGTCTGTCTTATAATAAAAAAATGGTGAGACCGTCTCTTAGGAGACCAAACTTTTTTTTTTTTTTTTAGAAGAGTTGACAATTAATTTCAAAAAACGTGAAGACTTTCTCATATTTATGGATTTATTTATTGCACATGTTTTTATAACTTAGGTGAATCTAATAGGTTAAATCCTGACTTTCTCGTTGCTTGTATTGCTTGTATTATTTTCTTTAATTTATCACATAAAATATGATTTATTTTACAAAATATTCTCGTCGATGTCTCTATATAATGCACACGTTATTACGAGTTATCAATTCAAATAAGTTAATATCACGAGTTATGAAAATATTTATGTTGTTATTGATTGTTTTAGTATTTTGACTCTTGAAGAAATTTAAAAAAAAATAAAAATGAGAGTTTTGGAAAGCCTACAGTAATAAACCAAACGACAATGTTTGGTAGGAGGCACTATATTATTTATTTCTCTGAACCACCCCAAAACATCCTAATTTATTCTCCTGCCCCACCCCTCAACTGGTTTAATATTTTCTCCCCAAAATTATGAATTTTATTTTAATAAATACTCCCTCCGTCCCAGTTTACTTGTCTCACTTTTCCTTTTGGTCCTTCCCAATTTACTTGTCTCATTTCCTAAAATAGTAAATAATTAACTCAAAATTAAGAAAATTAATCAAAATTATTTTAATTAACTCTTTTATCTCTCTTTCTATTTTGCCCTTTTTAAAAAATAAATAAATTAAATAAACACTTCACCCACTAATACACCATTAAATTCCCTTATTACTTCAAATATTGGTTATTGTGCCATTTACATTCGGGACAAGTAAACCGGGACGGAGGGAGTATAAGAGTTCATTATATAGAAAAAAAAATCTATAAAAATTAGAACACTTAATCAAATCGTGTCAAGTATCATGAGAATGGATGATGATCCATAAATTGGATAGACAATGAGTGTTTTGAACTATTGCAATTTCTGCTTTTATTTATATATATATATATATATATATATATATATATATATATAAAGTTATCCTTTCTTATGACATTCAATGGTCATTGCTAAATATGGTCTAATGAAAAAAATTAATTTTCAGTATAACAGTTTCACACCGCATGCATCCAAGGATATGTTGGGGCTGGGGGCGGAGTCAGAAGTTGAGCATCGTTGGGGCTCGATCCCAATTGCATGAAATCGATGCCCTATAATTTTATTTTGGTTTTAATACATGGAAATGTAAAAAAAATTGCAATCCCGACGGCCGTGGGGGCGGAAGCCCCCGCTAGCCTCCATGTGGCTTCGCCACTGGTTGGGGCTAGGGGGAGGGTATCTAGGGATGATTCGGTATGGTATATCGAATTTTTTTCCTTCATATCTTACTGAAATTTACAGTATGAAAAAAACTCATATCATTATCGTACCAAAGTTTTTTGTATACATTAGTTCTGTATGGGATAATTTATATTCCATTTCTTTCGTATATTGAATTTTCAGAATGATTTCAATATGATTTTGGTATTACATAATTTATATACTATTTATCTTATCATTTTTTCAGCATACCGTTAACATACTGAAAATTCTTAATATACTTTAATTTTTACAATTCTTTCTGTTGATATTTATTTAATAAATATATTTATATCAATAATATTGTTAGGTGAAGAGAGAAGATAAGATTTTATTTTTAATTTATTGTTTTAAATAAATATAAAAACTAAACAGCTATTATTATATTTTCGGTATGCCGGTATACCGTAAATATTAAAAAGGTGATACCGTTATCATACCGAAATTTCTTTATACGGTATGATACCTTACCAAAATTTACGGCACATCAAAAATTTTATAATTTTAATATTTTTTCGATACAAACATAAGATTTTTAGGAAGAAAAAAAATTAAGATATCGATCCTACAAAATTAAAGTAAACTTGCATTCGCCCTATACTTCATTAATCCAACTTCATTTACGGGTTTTTTTTTTTTTTTTGTTATGAGTGAATAGATTACTTATGCTAAATTAATAGAAATTCCAATCAATTTTATTTAAAATATTATCGAAAGTCAACTCTGTGGAGTCAATCGATCGCATTCATAATTTCAACTTGCAAAGACTCTAAAGTTTGAACCTTTCCTTTTTGTTTTACTCGTCGGCGTAAACTTTTTCTCGATTTTGACCTCATTATTTCTCTATCTACGAAATAGAAACTAAAATGAAATTAATGGGATGATCTATATAGTAGGTATTATATTTTTGAGATAATAAATCTAAAAAAAGAAATAGAAAGAAAAACAAGATGACTGTTGGAAAGAATGAGTAGCATAATAATCTAAAAATGGTACGATGTTAAAGAAAAAAAGATAACTAATAAATTCTTCCTATTTAAAAATATCAAATACAGAGATTAATAAATTATTTTTAAGTGATTAAGGGCATTTATAATTATTTTAAATGGTTCTATCAAGTCTGTGAGGCCTAGGGTTTAAATTCATAAACAGAATGAATTGCGCTATACATGTTAAATCATATTTTTCTCTCATTTTTTTTGAAAAGAAAATTCAAGTTTTCCACATTTAGATCATACTTCACTAAAAACGCCCTCCTACCTACCATAAATACGTATTAATATGTGAAAAAATTGATGTGACAATTCATTAAAAATGATGAAAATAATTAAAATGACATCACCACTAATATTATATCGTAATATGTTACCTAGACACAATAACACGTGGTTGTTGTGAGTATGTGAGCAAAACTGCATACTTCATATATTTAGAAAACTAAATTGGATATTGATATTTAGTTGTGTGTGAATTAAAGTTTCATATTTTCTTCTCTTAATTTTATCATTATATATTATTTACATAATGGATTATTGTGTGTGAAGCTACAATTATCCCCATTCATAACTCTAACTCAATTCAAACTTTAATAAAATATTAATGTTTCCCACCTCCATATATACAACCTACAACCCCATCTAATTTTTACTCCCATCAATAACCCCAACCCAACTTAAATTATATTTTTTTAATTTTAATTTTCAATATATATTATGAATGTCAATTTTTATTAAATTTATAATGTTTAACAGAAATATATAAAAAGTATTTTATATTTATAATTGTAGTAAAAATGTATTATGACATACTTAAAAGTTTTTATTCAGATTAATAGGAAATAACAAATATAATGATAAGAAATATGTGTAGAATAGAGAATTTTAATTTGATGTGGAAATATATCAATATTAAACATTATTTATAGAGAAAAAAATTATAAATTTTGATTTAATTTATTATTATTTTTAATTAATCATAGTCCATAATATTAATAATTTAACTTTATTATGTATAAAATTTAACCAACATCTGATTGGATGGCTATCCATGACTTCCTAAAACGGTAAAACCTTGAAGACTGAAGTGTAGAACACCAAAGTCATCCCCATGACTTAAATCCATGACTTTTTAAGTTTTTTTCTTTTTTTTAAATGTTGACTCCCATTTCAAAGTCATAAATGGGGATTTTATTTTTTTGTTTGTCCCACTCCACCTCATTAGTCTCATTTTTAAAAATAATAATTATTTCACACTCAATAATAAAATATTAATTACATTCAACTTATTCAATATTCACAGTCCTTGATTATTGTGCCCGGTCATAGCGGGACTATTCGAATGAGACGATGAAAATAATAATTAAATAAATCTCAAACTTAACAAAATTTATTTCCGATAAAAGAATAAAAAAAGCATGTGAAAGGAATTATTGCTATTTTTCCCCTGATTTTGGATTCTTTATATTATTAAACCAACGATGCTTCTTTAGATGAATGGCCGAATATGAATACGGATTAAAGGTATGTTATCGACATTAAATATTCCGATATTAATATTCGTTAAACAAAGCAAGAATAAGAATTATTTTTTTATATTTTATAATCAAAGTGTGATGCATTATGTGAAGCATATATATTATTTTATTATCCATACGTCTTTTTAAAGATGGCGTATTTATGAAATCATCTTATACAACGCTCGATTATTAAGAAATTTCGAGTCCGATCTTCACTTCTTTAATTTATAGAAATTCAAGAAAATGAAAATTGAAGTCAAAGATAAGGATGGTCCAATGTGAAACGATAGGAGTATATAGGATCTTATTCTAAATTTGTGGGTTTATTTTTGTTTGTGACAACTCAATCACCTTTTACTTTGAATGGAATTTGCCTTTACAAATTACTGAATATTTGGAGATTTATAGTCCATTATTAGTGGTAATGTATTATATCTAATTCATTGAATATTAATAAATTGTATTTGGATGATGTATCGATATCTACTCTTTTTATGGGTGTGTGTAAAACCAAAGGTGAGTTTAAGCACGTTGAATAGTCTTGCATATATATATTTTTAAATTATGAAATAATAAGATTCCACTTACTAGAGGCACATAAACCCCACATATGGAACTCATCTTTTGTGCATTTGTCATCACCATCATCATTATTATTATTATTATTATTTTATTTTATTTTTTTAATTAGAGGACACAATTTAAAGGGTGTCTCTCATCACTTCAACTCGTAATCAATTAATCATAAATAAAAGTAATTTAAAATTATTAACATATCATAATCATTATGATCGTACTATATGTGACTACTTAAGGCACAATTGATGAAACACTTTATATGTGTTCAATAGGTTGTGGATTAGATGTACAGTGAAAACATCCAGAATAAAATTTAAATTTATGCAATCTATTTTAAAAAGGTAATTATGTTAAACTATCCTACCCTTTTACAATTTATGGAATTCTATCCCATTCTTTCAATTTTATGGAATTATATCCTACATTATGTTCTATTATATAATTCTATCACAAATTGCCACATCATACATTAGTTGCCATATCATTCTTCCACGTAAGCTATTAGGGTTGACAAGGACCGATGATGTGGCATTAAATTTTAATTTTTTTAATTTATACTTTTAATAAAAAACTAAATTTATTTTTGTAAGTTAGTTTTTTTAATTTAAATTAATTTTTTGCTTTAATTTTTTTTATGTATAAAATCGAAAAATTGATGTAACCCAATTCATTTTAAACTTAAATACAATATTATTAAATCTGTTATATAATAGTTATTATTAAAATCATTACATAAAGATTTATCATTTAATTGTAATTATTATAAAATATTTTCTAAATAAAAATTTTATTCCAACATCTTTAGATTTAATATTAATTATCATTACTATTACTTTCTCTCGTCTTTAGATTTAACATTAGAAATTATTATAAAAATCTCTTTTTAAATTAAATTGATTATTTAAAAAATATTTTATAATAATTACAATTAAATGATAAATCTAAAGATGAGAGGATGTAATGATTTTAATAATAACTGTTATATAATAGTTTTTATTTTAATTATAATTAATATTAATATTTTAAATTTATTTTATTATTTATATATAAGATTTATGTTATTGTAATTCAATTATGTTGCTAAATATTGATTAAAAATTAATTTATATGAATAATTAATAATAACAAATTTAATAATATTTATTTAAGTGTAAAATGAATTGGGTTACATCAATTTTTCGATTTTATACATTAAAAAAATTAAAGTAAAAAATAATTTAAATTAAAAAAAACTAACTCACAAAAATAAATTTAGTTTTTTTTATTAAAAGTATAAATTACAAAAAAAAATTAAATTTAATGCCATATCATTAATCCATGTCAGCCCTAATAGCTTATGTGGAAGAATGATATGACAACTAATTTATGATGTGGCAATTTGAGATAGAATTACATAATAGAACATAATGTAGGATAGAATTTCATAAAATTGAAAGAATGGGATAGAATTCCATAAATTGTAAAAGTGTAGGATAGATTAACATAATTATCCTTTTAAAAAAGAATTATAGAGTCGTGTAAATACAGAACCAAGAAAAATGAAATACTCAAAAATATGGTGCTCACTATCAATTAAATTATTACACTTCGTATATTCAATGAGAATCCAACGAAAATCTCAAAAAAAGATAATAATAATAATAATAAAATAAACACAAATATAAACACCAAAACAAAATCGAATAGTTAGCTTTTTCTAATAGTTTTAGAATATCAAAAATACTTTATTCGATAAAAACTTGTGCAATACAATATTTTTTTATAAAAGTAAAATATATCATTAATTTAATGATATATTTCAACAATGTAAATTCAATTTGGGGTCACATATTATTCCAATAAATAATTAAATATGCCAATCAAATTGAAGATTAAGACAGTTTTTCTACAAGAATGCTGTGCTTTATAAAAATTGAATGGCCCCAAATGCTCATCGCATCTCCTGCGTCGTGTATAGCAATCGGGCACATAAATAAATACTACGATGTCCAAATTCCAAACTACCCATAAAATTAAAAATTATCAATTCAAAATAGAGCCAATATCTCCATATTCATAAGTTCAGTATAAAATCCCCATCGAAACAAAATGAATCGACAAACATAACAAAAGAAACAAGGTGAAAAATAGAGAGATGAGAAAGCAAGTAAAGTTTACCATAGTCCGATACAAAGTTGAATGAAATGTGATGTTGGTATATATCACAGGAGTATGAGAGCAAGCAGAAGTTCGATACCGTAGTACTAGTAAGAGTAGATACTTCTCGAGACGAGAGATTCGTCAGTAATACGCTTTGCGAGGATTGTTCTGAAGAAGCAAGCAAAAAGATGCACGAGAAGGCGAGAGTGAGATAGATACAACACGGATGAAAAACGAATTCGGAAACAGGAAGCCATACCAGAGGATTCGGTCGGTAACGATACCCAAGCATCATCCGCTTCTTATACTGCTCGTAAATGTCATCCTCAGCAGAAACTTCACCGGGAGCTTGTGCACCAACACCCAAGTTATCCTTTTTCACATCTCCTGCCATGACTGGAGTCGAGATCCCGCTTCTGGAGCTACCCAGGCCCTCACCTGCAGTTGCAGATTTCAAGTTGAATGGTAAAAATACAATCCCAATGATACAGTAGCTATAACAGCCCAGTTCAAATCGGCACTATCAACCTACGACCTAGGGATACAGTAAGAATCAAACAACATTTTGGCATATCTAATTTCCATTGGTATTAAAATCAGTGGCTAAATCTAGTCATAATGATGAATTTTAGGCATTTAATTTCAACAATAGCTCTCTTCACCTTCCTTCCAACCCATTTTAGACAAGAGCCGATGACCAACATTATCAGCCTGAATTTTTGTCTTCTCTGCATACTCTTTGGCAACTTTCTGGGCAGATGCATCATTACATGACGCCATAAACTTCTCAAGCTCTTCTTGAGGAATATAATCACCCATGTGATGTCCCTTCTTCGAAGAAGCTGCAAAGAAACATCACGAAAGGAAGTTACACATGAAATAAAGAAAATAGACTTCAAATTATGCCCAAACTCAAAAGGCTACAAACAAAATGGTACTTTGATACTGAAATCAAAATGCCCATTTGATGGGACTTTTTTGTGGTGGTTTTTGATTCCCTTCTCTGGGTGAGGGGGAGGCAAATTTCCTTTTCATAGTGTGTACCTTGAAGGGATGCAGGTGGGGGCATCTCATCCTTGGAGTTTTTATAAGGCCTCATCTTTTCTTCTTCTGCAGCCTTCTTCATGAAGTACTCCATCATTGCTATAGGATCTGTGCCAGCTGGGGCACTTGTTTCCCCTATCAGTATTTGACAAACACAGGATACCAAACATTAAACGCAAAACATGAAGCGACAAAAAGAGCCCAGTAGACATAAAGATATAAGCCAAATTAATGTCACGATTGGAAAGAGTGATACTAATCTCACAAGGAAATACTAATTCTGTACTTCATCCATTGTTTCTACTAAGAACGCAATTATGGAACGAAAGCACAATGCTTCCCTTCTTTTTTTTCAACGTAGAAGTTGTCTGCATAGAATAGATTTCACTCCTTAAGTTCAAAGGCCTCAAACTGCAACATGATGTGGTTCAACCCATAAAATTACCATGACAATCTATCTTTTCTCTTTAACTTATTTAAAGGAAAGCCTTCAAAGGCCAAAGCTCATGTCCATTAATAGGCTACTGAAGACAAACTTAAAATCAATGTGACACACTAGCCTACTGAAGATACAAAATGCAAAAAAGATACCATGTCTTCTAATTGTTGCTTGTGATGATCCATGGGTTGCTCCTCTACTCTCTGTAGTTTCATACAAAGCCGAAGCTGGAATTTGATACTTAGAATGTTGATGTTGTGATCTCTGAGAAATGTTGGCTGGATTGGGAGGTGGTGTACCTATATCACCACGAAAGGACCAATATTATACAAATGAGTGTGCAAAGTGCAACCTGACACAGTCATTTTAGTCGCAAAAGAAATTCATCTTCCCACAACCAATTTCTAAAATTGGCAAGTCAATGAACAATGTATAAAAATTTATATGCTTAGTTAAAATCATCTACCTCAGCAAATAACTAAAAAGCATTAGCAGAATATCTTCTTATCTCATACAGCACAACATATTCTGGAATTCAACAAATGCTCATTTCTCGCAATATAGTGTTTCAAACCAAGAACATAAGAGAAAACTTTCAGCAGAAACTAACCACTTTGTGATGCTTGGGAATCTCTAGTTTGCAACAACTTTTCCTCTTCGCTGAGTCTATATTCATAGTACTTGTAGTCTGAGCAACTTTCATCGAATAAAAACCTGAATGAGACAAAAACAATGAAGTCATTGAGGCTAACCATTAACTAAAGAACTTTCACCTTCACTCTAGGCATGTAGCAAGTATCATCAAATAAAGGAACTACACGAAACAAAGATATATAATAATAGACAGTCTCAGGTCGATCTAGTTCAGCCATGTGAGACATCCATAAGGAGCTGAAAGAGTGGCAAGCATTAAAACATATAAAAATGCAAAGCAACACCCACAACTAGAGACAGAACTCATTAGTTTATTAATATATCAGCTAGACCACCCTAAGCACGAACCAATAATGACTGTCTAATTTAAGACCTAGGAAAAAAATTGTCTGGAACAAGTCAAAACTCATGATAAGTTACAGCATCTTAGATATTCTATAATTTTCTATTTTCTATATCAAAGGTGTTTCAAAACTAGGCAATTAAAAATATCATTAGTGAATGATATGTCGAACATAATAAGGATAGCCAACAATCACAAATGATCTGCTAAACAGATACTATTCTGTTGAAAGAGAAAATCTGAAAAAACAAACAAAAATATTAGAGATAAAATAAAGAGTATGGTATGTCCCAGTAATTGACACGCCATAATCTACTTAGAAGGTAAACTCTATAGAGAAAATACAAAAGGTACATACTTGAAGGGAGTGTCTCCAGGGTTTTTCTGCCTGGTTACATGCTCAAATTGCCTTCCATTCTTGGCTACAAAGCTTGCTAATTTGTCGGCAACTTTCCTTACTGTAGGATCACTTGGAGGAGGTGGTGCTGCATTTTACTTAAAGAACTGATTAATACCAAGGGCATGAAGAACTGAATTTAAATTACTCTTGTAGCAGGCGAGCCACATCTCTTTCCACCAATGTTGATAGCGACTTATGCATAGGCTGCATTCATCGGATATAAAGCAATTCAAGAATGTTTTGCTCTTAATCCACCATATTGCATGAGAAA
Organism: Plectranthus barbatus; assembly: GCA_026898455.1. Taxonomy (NCBI): domain Eukaryota; kingdom Viridiplantae; phylum Streptophyta; class Magnoliopsida; order Lamiales; family Lamiaceae; genus Plectranthus; species Plectranthus barbatus. The sequence goes on from JAPKLW010000072.1 coordinate 626,809, forward strand.
CCCCAATATTCAATAACCAAGAAGGACAATATACAAAGGTACAAGCATTAGTTTGAAACCACTTATGCAAAGTGAAGGTCTAGCTAATAGTATTGGGAACCAATGGCATCATGGCTCATTTCAAGTAAAAAGGAGTTTCAAGAGGCTGGAATAACGGAACATGGGTAGAAAGACAGCTTATTAGTGCATAGAGAGTCTGGAAAGTGAAACATAAGAGAATAAAACAAGGGCAAGTGGATAACTAACAGTCCTGAAAAGGGAAGCTAATTTATGGGTTTAATGGCATCAACACTAATAAATCCTAACTCGAGATTATCAAAAAAATCTTCCACTCTGCAAATAAGAAATTAAGTTCTAAACCACGATGAAATGGAGATAAGGTAACAACCCACACCCTAGTCCTGTAAATACAGGAACCTTAAACCTCAGGTACAATCAAAGCCAAACACTCCACGAACGATATCATGAGAATGATCCTGATAAAATGATTCCAAGTGGAGTAATAACAACAGAAAACGTGATCTTGCTTAACTTCATCCTCAGTTATAAGTTTATTAATAGATGAACAAAAAGTAATTACCAACATCAACTTGTTTAGATGACTGCTCAGAAGTATCAAGCTGGCCCAACTTCTGCCGCTTCATTGGCCCATCATCTGAGGAATTCCCAGCATCCTTATCATCTTCATCTCCATCTTCCTCAAACTTAACAGGGGGTGTGATAAGTTTTGATTTTTGCTTCAAGCTGAATGCAAGTTTTCCACTTGAAGGAGTTTGGCTTGGCTTTCGAGAGCCATTAGCCTTAAAATCTAGGGTTGTCTTACTAATGACAGTCTTTGGACTAGATGTCACAAGTGTACTAGAGCCAGAAGGAAATTTATTCAATACTTCAGATTTTTTCTCCTTCTCCTGTTGAAGTTGTTTGAACCTCTCCATGAAAGATCCATCGTTAGCAAATAAGCCAGGATCGGTTGCTTTATCCATTGCCTAAACACCAAGTCTGGCTCAATGCTTACAGTTAGCAACAGCTTAACAAGCAAGCTCAAATTCTATTTAGTAGTAGAAGTACTAAACCATAAAACCATGACTCCAAAAAACAGCAGTTTAATGCTTTTAATCGATAGCATAGTCATATTCTTGGAGTTAATAGAGTTAACAGAGGAGCACTTCCATAATGCACAAAAAAATGCATGACAGGGTCAGCAAGGACATAAGAATGGAATGTGAAACGAACCGACAAAGAGCATTAAAGAGCAATGTGGGGGATGATTCTTTATAGTGAACAATCAAATACATATTATTTTTTTTTTCAAAAAGTCAACAAAAAATTATCAGAAGGAATATTCAGGAGAAGTCCTACAGGAACCAGGTCAAGTGAAGTAGAGAAGATTATTTAAACACAGCATCCATAAACTTTAGATTATTTTAAACAGATCAAATACCAAAAGAGACAGTCAATTCTAAGGTTGCGCGAGTAGACTCTCATGCACAAGAAACTGAAGGCATTTAGAGAGAATCATAGGCATATGAAATCAAACAGTTTCATACAAAGGCATGCTGATAGAAACATAGATGAAGTTCAACTAATAAAATGAGTTTACAACAGTGGCAGTGAACAGTATGTCAACATTCAAAGGAAAAAAGAACATTAGTACAAGTGTGTTTCCAAGTTTCAACCATGAAGACCAGTTACGAGAAATGAAGAAAAACCAAATGTTTCCCTAAAAAATCCACAGTAAGTCTTTTCAAGAAAGTTTCCCTCTATTGGTCATTGTTGCTGGAAAGGAATAAGCAGATCTTTATTTGTTGTTAAGGTTTGTTTAAGATGTTTCCAGATACAGGAGTTGTATATATCAGCCAGGATGTTATCACTTTTAGGGGGATTATCCATGCTTTCGTAAAAGTCATCAATTTCTTCCTAAAATCCTTGTTTCGTATGAAGTGTGAGTTTCTCTCAATAAAAACATACGGCAGGAAATGAATCTAAAGGTAAAGATTAAAATCTAGTCATTAACCTGAAGGAAAGGCGAAAAGAGTCTACAAATTCATCATGTTCAGATTGGATTGCCAACATACTTCTACTCAAAATAACTTGAAACGATGAAGTCAGAGACAACATAAATGCTCCTAAAACATGAACTCATATCATCCATTATCACTCCAACAGATAAGCTAAATCAAACTCCCACGAAACGATTGAAGCTAACCAAGAAGCTAGAAAACGAGACTAAAATCAACATATTAAAATTAAGTACGTGAGATCGTGTAATAACTGGTAATCAAGTCAGAAGCTCGCCCCCATTACCCCCCACCAAAATCCAAAACAGATGCCAGAAAACAGTGATTTCTGAATACCGATTGAACAAAAAACCGAAAATTTGGAAAAAAAATTCTACAATCAGCAAAAGAAGATGTATATATCACATACTATCAGTACCTAAAATACAATGAAGAGAAGGATCAGCGACCGAGCGCTGGCGATCGAGAGTGGAAAATATTACGAATCCCTAATCAGAAATCGTTGAATGAATTTTTACGAAGAGGGCAAACACAAATTCGTTCACCGATGGGAAGAGAAAACTGAGTGGTGAATGAATAACGCGACTATAATATTTTGCTTTTTATCACACGACTTCAGGGAAATCATGTCGGTGCTTCTGGGCCACATAAATTATTCATGCAATTATTGCCTAGCGTCGTCCAATTTGAGTTTTAACGTAAATTAAAATTTCACGAAGTTACAAAAATAAGTTGTTATATTTTAATTTTTACTAGACATTTAATTTATTATTTTAAGTTATTGAGTTGAGTCTTTAAATTAAAATAAAAGTTTTTTTCCCTCGAGACATAAAAATATATGTTTGCATTTGCACTACCTTACTGTTAGGAAGGCTCATTTTCGAGTTCATCAAGGAAAAAAGCTAAAAAACTAATAAAGAAAATAAAGAAAAGATGCCTAAGCCAAACTGTTCAGCGAGACATGGCTCCAAGTTCGAACCATTCAATGACCGAGCTCAAGGTTGACCGAACCATTCCTAATCTGAACCGGTCCTGAGGCGAACCAAGCTGTTCGAATGAGTAATTGGACGAATTGCTGAAGGTGACCGAAAAGAGTCACAGCTCAATCAATGGACCGCGACCGTTCGAATCACCGGTTCAGCTGAAGAGTTGCCTCTTTTCGCCTAAAGTCATCTCTTTATTTTGACCTCTATAAATAGGTTCTCATTTATTGTACAAAAACACATTGAATTCAGCATTTAACACATCAATAAAAGCATTAAATATCCGAACTCAACTCACAATCAAGTGTATAGCATTACATCATTTGTTATTTCCTTATAATTTTATTGAGTATTCTTATTAAATTTTCGTCTCCAAAAATCGAGCATTAACAATTGGCGCTAGAAGGAGGGTCGAATAAGAAAGAAAGATAAAATCATGGAGAACAACAGCAACAACAACAATCTATAGGCGGGGCGCGGAGTTTTCCGAAGCGCTGTTTAGTTCGAAGCCGAATTCAAAAGGCGGGAAGAAGAATTTCGCAACCTGCAAGAGGAGAACCGCAGGGTAACATAAGAAGCCAAAGCTCTTAGGCGACAACTAGCCCTAGTCAACAACGAGGACCAGGATGAGACCCACTCCAAGAGTAGAACCCCTCTACTCGAAACAGGCGAAGAGGAAATCTCTCGCATTCGAACATAGCCAAGCAACAGTTGGGCCCCAACTGATGCTGACGAATCGGGAGAGAAGATTTGATTGCTCGAGAAATAACTCGAGCAAATGCAGAAGTTCATGTCTCTGATTCTAGGGGCCCCAACTCCTCCGAAAAACATACCACTGGAGAGTTATGTCGAATCTCTCTTCACTCGAATGATATCGGCTATACAGCTGCCTTCTCGGTTCACCATGCTAACAATCAAGGTATATGATGGGCAGACAGACCCCGACGAGTTCATCACACTTTATAAGATGAAGATGCAGACTATGGTGATTTCCGATCACCAACGCGAGGCATGCATGTGCAAAAGTTTCAGAGCATGCATGGATGGACCCACCATGCAGTGGTTCATGCATCTTCCTCCAAACTCAATCTCTTCATTTGCCGAGTTTTATGAGTCATTCACGCAGCATTAGCGGTTTAGATTAGTTGGGAATGATCAACTCAATTGATTTTAGTCACTTGGCTATATATTTTCCTATCTTTCACTAAAATGCCTACATTACAACCTTGAATAAAGTCCTTTCAGATGTTAGACTTGTGTACACATATTTGCAGTTGAGATTTAGAATATTCGCAAGCCTATGGTAGAACTTGATTTGCATGACTTGTGTGATCTCATATTATCCTAAACACTTGAGTGAATTAGTGAAACACATCCATTGTGAGTCTTCCATGGTTTACTGATTTTCTGATTCTTACAAAGTGTTGATGTTTTGTGGATTTACAAGTTTGATTGTGATGAATTTTGTGAGGCATTGCACTTCTCTTCTACTTGAACTATTGATTCATTCTTTTGTTGATTGAGGACAATCAAGTGTTTAAGTTTTGGGGGATTGATAAGCTCGTATTTTGCCTCACTTATCGCTTTGTTTTCTTTATTGTTTTATGCATTTACATTACTTTTTAGTTAGTAATCGAGCATGAACTGTTTATAGGGAATATTACGCTTGTCATGCTCAGTTTTGTAGGTATTTGAGGCTAAAAGTGAGCAAAAGGTGAAAATAGCCGAGTTACACAAAGTTGCTGCTTCGATTGACACACGGGAAGTTGATCAAGTTGGGAGAAGTGCCAAAAATCCAAAGCATTACCTTTGTGTCGACCGACATGGTGCATATCGTCGATTCAGAGGTCGGATGTTGATTGAAAGCAAAGTAGAAAGGAGAGGCTCGACACACACAGGTGTATCGATCGACACCGGCGGTGTCGATTGACACGGATGATGAAGAGATGGAGTCGACATGGTTGTGTGTGTGTTGATCGACACGGAGGCCCGAAAAGGAAAAGTTGCTCAATTTGGAGATTTTTGATATTTTAGCCCATTGCCTTTTGAATAGGACTTAGTTAGCTCGAAAATAATGTTCAATTCCTAGTTATTTTTACTTTAATTTTCCAGTACCCTTTACTTTAATTGTTGCTTTGGATTCAAGACTTTGAAGAGTTCAGTTCCTGTTTTCATTATGAATCAAGTAAGCTTCAATATGTTTATTTCAATATCTGTTTTTAATATGTTAGGCTAGAAACCCTAACGGGTTCTAGGGTTTTCACCATCCTCTTATCATGTTTTAATTCGATTAAATCCAAACCCTAATAATTGGTTCAAATTATATGGTTTTCAATCCAAAATGTATTTTCAATTGAAGGATCGAGAGATGAAAATTAAATTAGGTTTATAGTTATTAATTTGAGACCGAGAGGAGATTATTAATAACAGGAAAATATAATTTGATACAATTGTTTTCTGTCCTAAAAAGAAGATTCAATTGTAGGGTTCAAATTTGTATTTTTATTCAGATTGACTAGTTTGTGTTATTGAGACTCAAAAGGTAAAATTCATTTTCTAGTAATCTAGTTTTTAATTGCCTAATCAAGGGATTAATTCCAATTTAACATATTTCTCACCTTAATGATTATTTTTGGGTTTGGATTGATTGGTTATTGCATGTTGATTGGATTGGTTGATTTTCCTAGAATATGTGCTTCTTATTATTGAACTTTATTCCAAAGTTATTTTCTATTTTGAAAACAAAAACCATTTCCAAATTTGGATTTGCTCAAACAAAAAATAGATAAACTGTGTTCGGTACATAAAATAATTTCATTGCACTATCCCTGTGGGTTCGACTACCTTCGGGTTATAAATTTTATTTACATCGCTATATTATAATAAATCTGTTTAATTTTAACAACAATCAACTATCCAAGGCTTTATACGGCCTGAAGCAAGCCCCTCATGCTTGGTTTCAACGACTCAGTGATTACTTAATTCACATGGGTTTCATTTGCAGCAAGACCAACACATCCTTGTTTTTTCTCTTCAAAGGTGTTGTGATTCTCTTCCTTTTGGTTTATATTGACAAATTATCTTAACAGGAAACGACTCTTTTACCATCTCGAGTAGGAATCGTGAATTTTCCAACAAAGATCTAGGGCAGTTGAACTACTTTCTCGATTTGGAAGTCACCTACACCACCAATGAATTATTTCTTTTGCGAGCCAAATACACACGGGGCATTCTTACTCGCACAAATCTTCTAGAGTTGAAGCCTATCGCCACTCCTTTAGCTGGTGGAACCACTCTTCAGTCTGATGGCACGCCATTCTCAGACATCACACTCTATCCCTCTCTGGTTGGTGCGCTTCAATACCTTATTGTCACCCACCCAGACCTTTCTTTTACAATCAATATGGCGAGTTAGTACTTGCAATCACCTACTGAAGATCACTACCAGAGTGTCAAATGTATTCTACGGTATGTTAAAGGTACTATCAACCATGGATTGATTTTTACCCAAAGCTCGAACTGCAACTTGGCCGCCTACTCTGATGCTGATTGGGCAAGATGTACGGACACCCGTCGATCTACATATGGTTATGCAATATTTTTTGATGGAAACTTGGTATCTTGGAGTGCCAAGAAACAACCTACGGTCTCTCGCTCAAGTTGCAAATTAGAATATCGCGCCCTTACAAACACAGTCGTGGAAGTCATTTAACTTACTAACTTATTTCATGAGTTGTGTGTTCCACTTCCTCGGCCCCCGTCTCTTTTCTGTGACAACAACAACATCATCTTTCTCAGTCAAAATTCAGTAGCTCACAAACGTGCCAAACATATCGACATTGACTATCACATCTGTGAGTTTGTGCAAGCTAAGAAGATCCACACCGAATTTATTTCATCATCACAACAAATCGCAGACATCTTCACAAAAGGACTACCACGACCGTTTTTTGAATATTTTCGAAACAAGATTCGAGTTGTTAGTTTCCCACAATATCGCTTAGGGGTGGCAATTTTTGATCTGATCCGATAATCCGACACGAATCCGCACGATAATAACGGATACGGATTGAGGCTTATCGGATCGACACGATAAGGACACGAAAATTTCGGATCGGATTCGGATTGAATACGGATCGGATACGGATACCCGTTAATAAATTAATAATAATTAATTAATTGATTTTGATATATTAATATAGATTTAAAGTTCTTTCAAAAACTCAAATATTTTGATTCTTCATTGTTCGTGTCCCATTATTAATTCACCACTAAAAATGTATTTATTTATCTATAAATTATATTTTTAATATTTGTTTTATTCTACTATCAAAATTTAATAACTTTCTTTTTTTCTCAACTTCAAGTTTTCAATGAAGTTGTATCAACAACGAATTAACTAAAAGGTGGGATCTTAAATTTTAATGTTGATGAAAGTATTGTAGATTCTCAACTCATTAATTGTCTCAACTCTTTCAATTTCACCATAATAGATTAAAAGTATTTATTATAATTTATTTTACTTGTTTTTAATCAGTTTTAATTAATATTTTTCACCCTCAAAATTGTAAGTGAAGTATTGACGACTAAGGTGAAAGATTGATCAGTATTTAGAAATGAACTTGTTTGATCACTAGAATTGGAATTTAATATTTATCTATGTATCTTCGATATTTGATTGAGTATTTTAGTTTCAAATGAAGTTGAAGTTTTATTTATTTATCAAACGCATTATTTGAACAATCAAATATGAATATTTTGTATTATCTTATCAAATTTTTATTGGATTATAATTGTGTTTATTGAAACGAATTCTTATTGAATTAATCCGATTTGGATTCTTATCGGATCTTTAATGGATCGGATACATACAGGGACGGATGCACATTGAAAGTTGGGGGTACACTTGTACCCCCAATTTTTTTTTTCTTTTATTAGATATATAGATTTTTTCTATTATTTATGTATATTTTTACATAATTTTATATGTATTTTTTACAAAATGTACCCTCAATTTATTTTATTTATATATTGTACCCCCAATTTTAAATTTCTAGATCCGCCCCTGAATACATAACGGATCATTCGGATTGGATACTTATTGGATCCTTAACGGATACGGATCGGATTCGTGCGGATACGGATTTGAGCTTAACGGATCGGATATGAATACGAATTTTAATTTTTCTTAACGGATCGGATACGGATTTGACCTTAATGGATCGGATCGATAACGGATTGACACGATAAGGATCCGATCCGCATGAATTGTCACCCCTAATCTCGCTTGAGGGGAGGGGGGGTATTAGACAAGATATGCATGATATCCATGCAAAAGATATATCCATATCCTAGTAGGATCTTTTATATATATCTTTCATCATGTATATCTTTTGGATTTGTTTTCATACATCCAGATCTTTGTAAATTCTACATATACACTCAATAATATGTGTTATTTTTTAGGAAAATATTGTTGATCTATCAACAATAATTAGTTTAAGTTCATAATCCTTCTTAAAATATAACAAATATAATTTAATTAGTCGAAAAATCTTAGGGTATCACACCTACGACCGGAGTTAGCTGAAAGCTCCCTTTGGAGAAGAATGATAGTTGTAATCGTAGTAAGCTACCACGTACAACAGATTTAGTGGATTCCTTCATTTGAGGAAGAAGAGTGGACGTAAGGACTTAAATTCCTAAACCACTATAAATTTTGCATTATTTATAGTTCTCATTTATATTTTGTTCTTCTTTCTACACGTCACTTAACTAATTTTGAAACAAAATAATGGATCACAATTGGTGGAGTATAACTGCAACCTGCATTTTAACTTGTTTGATTTGTAAAGTCTCTCAAGATTAGTAACTTGCAAATATTGTATACTCTGATTTTGGAACTAACAATTGCTCATTAACTACAATATTATGGGGTCCGGTGGATTCCTAAAGGTATATGTATTCATGGTTGGCTTACTTGCCTCAGCATTGTTTAAGTTGTGGACTCCTTTAGGGCTCTTTGTTATTGGGCCAAACTGGTTGGACTCCATCATTATGTAAGATATATCATGATTTTTCATATTTTTAACATCATCAATCAGTGAAGGTATTTTTAATTTTAAACATTAGATTAAAAATCCATAACAAAAAAATAGTAAATTTTAAAATTGACCAATACAGTAACATAAAATCCGCCCTTAGGCCTTCTAGAATCATTTATTTCGAATTCTCATCCTAGATTTATATGGGCTTCTAAACGGCATTTTGGTTGAATACTCGTTGAACTAAATTATTTTATTCCTTATTCGAGTTGTAGAGGTGAAAGCACTTTATTTATGATTAAGAGATTATGAATTCGAATTTTTTGGGATATGTGTGTGTGAGTTTAAATTAATATAAAATAATAATTAAGAAAAAAAAGAATGATTATATTAGATGTGGTTGAAAAGGGAGTTGAGCTTAAACATATGCAATGAAAATGATGATTTCCAATTATGTTTGAAACCTCGAAATCCACTCCACCGGCTAATAAGGATGTCATTTAGTACTCTAATTGCAATTAAGCTATTAATTGCTTAAACAATGGGGTAATTAATTTTGGCGTGCACATAATTACGGATGATAAACATTACCACGTGAGTATAAGTGAATCTTTGTCTTCTTCTTCACTCTTAATATATATAAGATAAATAAATTAAACAGTGCTTGCTAAAATAAATATTGAGTTGTCTCCTGAGGGATAGTCTCACTATTTTTTTTATTGTGAGAAGGACTTTAATACATCTATATATATATTAAAACAAAACCGGGGGACAAATATGTAAAATACCGTAAAATAACTAAAATATAGTTGATATAATAACCATAAAATAACTAACATACATATATAAATATATTGTAATAGATATTCCCAAATCTTTTAACTTTCTTTTAAAATTTTCAATGATATGCCTATATATATATATATATTTCTATTTAGTTATTTATAATGTATAAATTATTTAAATCTATCTATATATTAATAAAAATCTAATTAGCTTGGTTTTTATTTGCCACCGTTCTTTTAGTTAATTTTTACACTAAAATTAACGCACTAACTTATTTAACTCAACTAATAATAAAATTTTATTTATTTTAATTCACATATCAATTTAATTATTCTTAGCCTATTAACTATATTCCTCAAATATAGTAAGATTTAAACAGTATTGAGATATTGATATCTTTTGAAACTTATTTCCCCATCTATATATAATTATCTTTTTTAGTTCAATTTATTATGAATATCACTTTTTCACTGATTTCCATGGAGAACTCTAGAACACCATTGAAGCCTAGGTTTTAAGCCCAGGTTTTACTCTTCTTCTAATTAAAATCTTTATTCGAAATATGCTGCATATTTTGAGTTAGATTGTATATGTCTCCAAATTCTTTTTATGGTGATAGAAAAAAGGTTCAAATTAATTATACATATAGCTCGATATGTTTAAATAGTTAAAATTATCACTATATAATTTGAGAAAATTAAGATGTTTCATGTTGATTATTCATCTTTTTTCTATGTAAGAGTTATAGATTTAAAATTGTGGAGAAAGAGATGAAACGAAGTCTCCGATTATAAGAAACTATAGTAATTAGTTGATGGTTCTGGTAGATTTTTTTTTTTTTGGAATCTAGATTTTGGTATTTTTTAGAAATAATATTATTTTAATTTATCTGTTTTTCCATTGCTCATCTTTTTTTCATTAGGTCGAGTAAATTTTCATTTATTTAGAAAGATTATGAGGAATTTAAGATTATCTTCTGCAATTTTTTGTTAAATATGTTACCTTTTAACACATTGGCAAATTGCAAATGACATGATACAGTTAAATTTTCGATATAAATGGGAAAGAATCAACAAAAGATGAAAAATTATTTAAAGAGATTATTGCAGAAATAATAATGTATCTAAAAATTATATGTTATTTAAATTATTGGCTAAATTTATTTGAAAACAATTTTGGAAAAACACAAGTTCTCTAATAATATAAAAGTATCCTATGAAACTATTTTACAGAACAAAGTTATTTAACAATGAAAAAAAATAAAAAAATGTGACGAGGTCATTTATTTACGGGATTTTGATTACTTCGCCTAATTTATCGAATATTTGGAGTTTTATATCAATATTTTTATGTAAAGCATATTTAGATCCTTTGATTTTATTGTTGGTTATAAAGAAATAAATGGGAATTATGATTAGAATCAATCTATTTTATATTTAGTTATAAAGATAAAATAATAAACTAAATAATATTTTTTATTTTTTTAAAATAAAGAGTTATATTAAAAAATAATTTGTGACTAATTTTATTGATGTAAATATTATATTTCTTATTATATATACATTACAAAAATAATATTAGTTTAGTTAATTTCTACTTTAAAATTCGTATTAATATAAATATTATATTTCTTATTATTAGATATACATTACTAAATAATATTAGTTTAAATTATTTCTACAAACGAATTAAATAATTATGACGTATTATTAGCATTATATTAGTTTTAATTTACAATGATCCTATATAACTTTTTTTATTTTATTTTCATACATAAATGTGATTGTGTTTAAATTCTTTTCAATTTGGTATGCTCAACTCTTGAGGATCGTTGCTTCGTAATATTACAAATGGTACGTTCTCTATATTCTTATAAGTTTTTAGATTATCAATACAACTAATATAATTATTAGAATAATAGTGTTATATGTATTCTTATGAAATTGCTATTTCGCACCATATTTTATTGGAATCAAATATCCATTTCTGATATAATATGTACAACCCATTGAAATACACAATATCATTCAATGACTTACTATCATAGTCCAACAATTACTTGGTTTGATTGAAAGAATAATATTCTAATATTCTTTAATTTTTTTTAATAGAAATTAATGTGGCCTCCAATGAAGTGCGAATGAGATAGGTTACTGATATTGCATGTTCATCAATGTCTGATGTGACGAATGGTATGATAATGTTATTTTATTTTCTAAATAATATGTTATTTTTCTAATATTAATTAATCAATGTAATAGGAAAAAATCAATTAATCTTGGACCAATTCGGTACGATTATTTGGTCAGAATATCAATGGTATGTGTATATATAAATATTTTTAAAATTATGACAATAAAATAGCATATAACATTTATTTAACATATGTTGAGAAAACTAACATCTTTAATTGCAATGAATGTTAGTTCTTCATCTATTGTATCATTGAATTCGAATCCCAAATCACTTCGAGTAACTAGGAATGAGTCAACCAGATTTCCTTAATGTACAACAAATGAATTTGAAAAATATATGAAAAGATGCATTTGTTATACTTCTCCATTGATTTTATATATATGTTATATAATAAAATTATTGTTTAATTTTTTTTGTCAGTTGCGGATATTTTGGATTTGCCCTTACAAACCACATCGCATCAACATGGTGTCCCCAATTTTAATATTTCATCAAGCAATCAATCTGATGATTATTAATTGGAATGATGAAAATTTACCTGATAAAAAAGACTCATGGAGAAGTACTGACAAATTATGAGGAGCAAATAGTGTGACACGATTCACTGCCAGGACTCATGTTAACACTACAGAAGGTATGTTACTCCTTTTATATATTTGATCTTGCATTTCATTATGTTTACTCCTAATAATAAGTATTAGTTTAATTTCACTCAATAGAGTATAGTGATATTCACCTAAACTTTTCTGGAGACCCTATAAAGGCAATTGTCAAAAGCACGTATCCTATTACATTATCTTGCAATAATGATTTGTCATATTTGCAAGATAGAGCTATTCTAGCTCAAACAATGGATATCGTTGATTCTCTGAATCAACATATGATGGATCGTAACACCTCTGATAATAGGGTATATTTAAGTTCAAACAGTATGTGCAAATCAGATGGATTAATGAATGTGTTGACTGATTTGCCTACACATGAATATTTGAATGGCTTGAAATGTACGGGATTGTCAAATCATGAGATGACACTCAAGGTGAGAACTCCTATTATGTTTCTGAGAAATATAGATCGTGCTACTGGATTGTGCAATGGAA